>JAODAL010005521.1:0-142666 GCA_025379985.1 Phyllomedusa bahiana | reverse complement strand
AAATTCTTTTTGTGAAAGAAGAATGGGGTCAGCCAGAGGGGTTTTGTAGTGCCAGGGGCCCCTTTGTCTTTAATTGTATCAACAAGACCTTCCAAAAATGCTGCTACGCCAAGGCGAATCTATGGTGAGATAGTATGCCATCCGGTTTCACACAATTTGCTCTTTCCTAGCAGAGAGGACACCTGAGTTCCTCGAAAACTTTATGGAATGCATCAAAGAAGAGCTGCATGTTGACCGTTATCGGATTTCCATAATTACAAAGGGGTGTGTCCTGGCCCAAGAGTTTGTCAGACAGGAGATTGACCACAAAGACCACCTTGTCCTAGTCTGAGTCCTTTCCAGATGGATGGTAACCTGGTTTAGGAAACCCCAGCAACCTTTGTAGCTTGGTGGCAGCGGCAAATGCAGAGCAGAACTCGCAGTAGCAATGTGGGGCAGAGTCACCACAGCCGTAGAAGTAGGTACAGATGCCAGCTGGTGAGCAGCAACGTCTTGCAATTTCTCAAAGAGGTATGTCTCGATGGAGGCATTAGTGGGTCACTACATCCACAACATCCACAACATGAAGATCAGGCAGGGGCATCTTGTCAGGATCCATGGTCACTGTGTACTGTAATGGGTCGAGGTACTGGATCCTCTGGGTCACTGTGAGAGATGGATATGAACCACATCAAGGAGCAAAGTCTAAAAACCCCTCGGTATTCGCCCACAGGAAGGCCAGTTGGACTTTGTTGTGGGAGACTCCCAGGTCACTACTCTGACATGGCAGTTCGCAGTGACCGCAATGGTGCGGTCGTGGTTCAGTAGGATCAAGCTACATGGTCGGTTGACAGGCAGTAGGCTAGAGCAGATGGCAGGCAGAACGTCATCAGGTCAGGGAATAGTCAGGAATGTAGCACAGTTCAAAATCAGGAAACACAATAGGGAAATATGCTATGGCTCAAGGAGGGCAGCAGAGGAAGGGACCCAATATAGGAAACAGCGCCCGCTGATTGGTAATCAGTGGAGTGTTGGCCCTTTAAGTTCCAGAGAGTTAGCGTGTGTATGTCCTAGGGAGTGGGTACGCATGTGTGGGTCAGTAACAGAGAGCGGAGCAGCAGCGGTAAGAGCTGAGTACAGACGCTGATGAACGGAGGCACGAGCGCGACCATGGTCCCGTGGTGCACTTCTTCACATTTACTCCTCAATTGTGGACAATTGGTATTCATTCTTTTAACATGGAGTACCACCATGGCACTGGAGAACTACTGGTTCCAGTGAAATCGTTATATGATCGATGGCTTTCTGGGGATGGTGCCATTTTTGTTCGTATATATGACTGATATTCTACCTTCTTCAATTATCTTTTTCTTCTCTCTTTTTTTTCCATTCATCCATGTTAACTTCACCTGATGACTAAAGCAAACACTGACATATTTGGCATCTCTACAGTTCATCCCAACTGGGAGCTGCCATGATTTTCAGACAATACCTGGGTGAACACTTTCACATAGTGTGCAGAGAAATGGTCAAAGGTAGCGGTATTTCTGAAACTGCGCAGTTTGTGAACTGTTGGCGTCCTGCTGTGGTGAAAGTAAATCATGAGTAGACAAATGGCGCCATGTAAAATAAGCAACATGGAAACTGTGGAGCATCAGGTGCCATTGATATGAGAGGTAAATGTCAGCTACGAAAGGTGAACGGGGTGGAGAACACACTATGGGGGATCAGCTAACTGCCAAAATGAACCAAGGGGATCACTGGGGGATCTTACTGCATATCGGGCTCTGAATCAGACTGATGTCGCTGCACCTCTGGTAACAAAATTACATTGGTAATAAAGGCTTCAAATTTCATGGCAGCATCAGAATTGGACCTTCACTGATTGCCAAAGGGTCTTAGCCGAGTCTTCTTTTCTTGCTTCTTCCCTTTCCAGCTGACCGCTCTCTGCACACTAGTGTTAGCATTAGTAAGGGAATGTCCTGTGCCAGGAAAGAGATGACCAAGTTTACTACTTTTACACAATTTACACAATTTAAACAATTCTTTTTTGCCTTATTTCAAAAGCCACATTTTTTCCCTTGATGTAGCCATAGAAGGATGAGACTTAATTAACAATAATTCCTATAATTAGGAGGTGAGCTGAAAAAAAAGCACTTCTGACATAGTCTTTATTTAACTTCATTCAATGCTCCCACAATATTGCATTTTCCAAGGGAAACAGTTTTTTTGCTTGGAATGCTTTTGATTTTTAAAATATTTGATTTCCTTTTTTTCTTAGTTTCACAATGAGGCTTTAAAGGGATGTCCAGCTCCCCAAAAAACATTAAGATAACTCCCAATTTTATAGACTAAATAAAAATCTACTCAGCTTTCTTATCCAACGTTGATCCAGTGTTAAAGCTCCAGTAGTTGTTTCCTTGTTAGTTTACTTCCAGTCAGTATGTGGCCATTACAGCCAATCAGTGACCTAAGTGACCATGTGCCATTCCACCAACATCATCACTTGGGTATCATTCACATCCTGAGCAGTGATATCAATAAAAACGGCACGTGGCACATTAAACATCTAATTTATTAACATTTTTTTTTATAAACAATATAAGTCACATATGAAAATGAGCCAATGAGACAAGTATTGACAATTTGCGACCAGCAACTGTGTGGTCGTAACTAATTAACATTTGTTAACGAAACACATGAAAAAGAAAACTGCAAATGAAGACAATATTGGTGCACGCGAGTAACCGAAGTTTCGGCCTCACGTGGTGCCAATATTGGTAGAGGCACCTAGTACACACCTGGAGCAGGTCCTCTAAAGGAGCCACGTGTAACCAGCCGCTGCCTGACCTACAAAAACTGAATCAAGTTTACTGACAAGGCATCTGTAAGTAAGGCATAAGATGCCAAAGCAAAGTCAACATAAGTCCTCCAAAGAAACAGAGGAATCTTACCCATGAGATACTCTCTAATCTAGTAAATAAGAGAGGAGGGGAGGGGGGAAGAAAAGGAATAGAAAGGGGGAGCGGAAACAATAATAAAATAAAAAAGGGGGGGAGGGAAGGGCACTCAAAATGGTAAACATATAATTTAATTCAGACCCCAGAGCAGACCCTTAAATAAATTCAGACCAGATCCATAATTAACCAGACTCCAAATATGACCCCATAATTCTGGACCCCAGGCCCAAAATGAATCAGATCTCTGGCCGGAGCCTTAAATAAAGTGAGATGTGAAATTAGATCCCATATTTCATTTCAACTCTGAAATTAGACAAGATAAGCAAACAATTTCAGACCCGACCAGAACTCAACATTTTTTAGATCCCCGATCAGACCACAAAAAAATTTCAGACCCCATTCCAATTTTTGATCTTGTTTTGTAAAATGCTTTTATAAGGTGATATAAAATGAGTGTATTACGAGACTGGACACCGAAATTAGTAACACCCTAGATTAGACAGCTACATTAGTTCATCTCCCTGACCAGGTCTCTAAATGAATTCAGATTCCAGACTAAACCCCTACTTTAATTCAGACCCCCGGCCAGATCTCTAAATGAATTCAAACTCCAGACTAGAACTCTAATTTAGACCCCAGCCTAGTTCCCTAATTCAATTTATACTCCCAACTAGACCTTTAATTTAATTCAGGCCCCTTATGTAATCAGATCCTAGACTACACCCTAAAATTCACACCTTAGACCACAGAAAAAAATTGTTCAGACCTGAACTGTTCCAATGGCTGCTGGCACCCACAATCCTGAAGTTGCTAAATTAAAGGTAATCTCACAGTTTGATTAGAGGGCCCACCACAACTTGTACAGCTGTACCAGAATTGTGCAATGCGCCAAAGTTTGCCGCAAAACTGTAGTACACATCCGTACCAGTTTCAAAGTGGCATGGCTACGTTTGACACATACATCCTATGCACCAAAGTTTGGCACATAGATTGTGAGAGACTTTCATAAATACTGTTGAACTGTACACAATTAAAAACTGAGTTAGAAGTGGAGAGTCAGCGCCAGGTTCATACCGACTTTGAACTTTCAATAAGAATGCATAGAGAGATTCACGCAACCATGCAAGGTTTTTCAGCAACTCAGAGTGCAGATGATTCAGCGGCAGCAGTGAGAAATCCTGTATTCAGCTGCAGGTAAGCAAAATTACTACCACTACTGTGTTCCGTCCCAACGGCCATGTCTAATGCACTAAAGAAAAAAAAAAGGAACCCAGAGTGGTGCTTTAATTTAAAGAGGAGGAAAAGATTATTGCACAATATGCATACCATTTAGTAATAGTTTTATTTTTGGCCGGGATTCAATCCTAAATCCTTTCGAAGCAGCTGGCAGAATGTTTTTGAATGTATAAATCATGCACATTTCACTGAAGCTAGTTTTCTTTAGGAAGAGAAGAGGTTGCCATGGAACAAAGCTGCTCCGCCATCAAATATAAAATCAAATACGAAAGGCAGATAGTTTCGCTACAAGGGAAAGTTTACTGTTTGGATATCTGCTTGTTAGAAAAGGTAAGAAACCGATACTAGAGATAATAGAATTCTTAAATGATATGTCTGATAAGAAGTCAAAGCAATTTACCCCCTTGGAAAATCTTCAGAATAACTGTTCGGTATGATCAACGGTCATGCCATACTGTATATAGCACGGCATGTGTGAACGGGCCTGCGACACATTTTTCGAGTATCTTTCACCCAGGGCCGCCAATAGTCATCTATTAACCGTTCAGGGCCCCATACAGCCAAATCAAATGGGGCCCCCACTCATTACTAGTTCCTATTTTTAACATATCAGTGGGCCATTTTTTGATTAGGGCCCCTGACAGGAGCACTGCCCATACTACCCTATTGGCACTCCTGCTTGCAGTAAAAACTGTCATAGCCCTGTTCTATAGATGTATGAACAGTTGTATACCAAAATGTGGTGCAATCTGCTCCAGACATGACACTTTTGAATGCACCAAAGATATGTATGCTATGCAAGGCATACCACAAATTTATGAACCCATATTCTACAGGTTCATACATACTGTCGCATTCTACACTCCTCCATATCGATTTATAACTGGCGTGTCCGTGACAGATTTCATACATGTCGCTCTAAGCATTTACATGGATGTCCACCTTGGACAGTCCTGTTATGCCCATAATGAAGCTACTACAGGAATTCCCAGCACGCAGCTATGATTGGTTGCTATGGGCAATAAAGAAAGTCTTACACCTAGACAGTTTTCATACATAAGGCCCTAATTGTGCATCCTTGCGAGCAGAGAGCTGACTATCGGCGTTAATCAGGCTCTCAATAAAGGCACAGAGGGGTGCAATTGAGGGTCCTAGCAAACCACAGGACCACATTCTAAACATTTGGATGCTAGAGTTGCGTCTAAACAATTAAATGGCCAGGAACAGAGCTGTCTCCGATCCCAGCATTATATAACAGCCAGTACCCACCATGTACGGAGTAGACTCAATGGGTGAGTCCACTCCATACTCTCTTCGTGCTGCCAGGACATACCAATATGTCCTGGTGTGCTAAGGGGTTAAATTAGTTTATCTTCCATTACCTACTAGTCTACTGCTTCCTGTTCTCTTGTATGATATAGGGTGATATGGCCTATATTTATCTCTTATCTACGTATCTATCTTATATCTATATTATCTGTTTATTTATATAATCTACCGTCGATTTATCTATTTATCTATCTATTTATCTATCTAAAGCAGGTTGCAAAAGTATTCATACCCCACAAACTTTTCCTCATCTTTAAATGTTACATTCCCAAGTTCAAATGTATTTTACTGATATCTTATTTGATAGAGCAACACAAAGTCGAAAGCATTTGTGAAGTGTAGAGAAAATGTTATGTGCCTTTAAACATTTTTGCAAATTAGAAAACTGAAAAGCGTGGCGTGCATCTGTATTCTATACTCTGATATCCCTAAATAAAATCCAGTGTGACCAATTGCCTTTAGAAGTCACCTAGTTAGTAAATATAGTGATGTATGTAATTTATACTCAGTATAACTACAGCAGCTTTGTGAAGGTCTCAGAGGTTTGTTAGAGCAGGGGTCCCCAACCGCCGGTCCGCGGCACCGGGCCTTAGCGCATCCCTTGCCGGTCCGCGGCGCCGGCTACACCTGATGCCGGCCACCCGGTGACTTTAGTCCGGGCGGTCAGCATCTTGTCTGCGCGGCCGCTGTAATCCGGCCACGCAGACCTAGCAGCTGCGCTCAGCGTGCGGCTGCATTACAGGGAAAGCAGGAACGGTGCATTACCGCCCCTGATTTCCCTATTGCTGTAGATGCGGAGCTCAGTGAGCGCCGCATCTACCACGATGAGCGCCGCAGGGAGTGTGATGAGCAGTGACATCACACCCCCCGTGCCGCTCGCGGCGGGCGGCTGCTGGGAGGCGGGGCTCTGCCGAGGATCCGGGAGAGGGGCGTGACTGCTTATTACTTTTTTTTTATTTTTTTTATATTAATTGTCCAGGCTGCCTACTGGCGGCAGCTGTATATCATTACTACTGGGGGCAGCTATATATCATTACTACTGGGGGCAGCTATATATCACTACTACTGGGGGTAGCTATATATCACTACTGGGGGCAGCTATGTATCACTACTGGGGGCAGCTATGTATCACTATCACTACTGGGGGCAGCTATGTATCACTACTACTGGGGGCAGCTATCTATCACTACTACTGGGGGCAGCTATCTATCACTACTGGGGGCAGCTATATATCACTACTACTGGGGCAGCTATATATCACTACTGGGGGCAGCTATGTATCACTACTACTGGGGGCAGCTATATATCACTACTGGGGGCAGCTATGTATCACTACTACTGGGGGCAGCTATATATCACTACTGGGGGCAGCTATGTATCACTACTGGGGGCAGCTATGTATCACTACTGGGGGCAGCTATGTATCACTATCACTACTGGGGCAGCTATGTATCACTACTGGGGGGCAGCTATGTATCACTATCACTACTGGGGCAGCTATGTATCACTACTGGGGGCAGCTATGTATCACTATCACTACTGGGGCAGCTATGTATCACTACTGGGGGCAGCTATGTATCACTATCACTATTGGGGGCAGCTACGTATCACTATCACTACTGGGGGCAGCTATGTATCACTACTGGGGGCAGCTATGTATCACTATCACTACTGGGGGCAGCTATGTATCATTACTGGGGGCAGCTATCTATCACTACTGGGGGCAGCTATCTATCACTACTGGGGGCAGCTATGTATCACTACTGGGGGCAGCTATGTATCACTATCACTACTGGGGACAGCTATGTATCACTATCACTACTGGGGGTCTATATTTATTTATTACAGGGGGCATATATCTCTATAATGACAGAGCTGATTACATATGTATATTATATACATGTATAATGCTGACCCACAGAGCTGATCAATATTACTGCAGACTGAGTATCAGCTCTGTGGGTCAGCATTATTAATATAATAGTGACCCACAGAGCTGACAATCAGTCTCCAGTTATAAAATACTGGTTACCCCATACTATACCCCTAAATGACACAGTATACACTTTATTGGGGGTTTTTTTTGTGTGTGATTCTAAACATCAAACCCCGCCCCTAATAACCACGCCCCTAATAACCCCGCCCCCAATAACCTCGCCCCCCCACTGGGCCGTGGAAAAATTGTCGTGCATCAAACGGTCCCTGGTAGAAAAAAAGGTTGGGGACCGCTGTGTTAGAGAACATTAGTGAACAAATGGCATCATGAAAACCAAAGAACTTACCCGACAGCTCTGGGATAAAGTTGTGGCATTGCAGGATAAGGTTTTAAAAAAAATAGCCTAAGCTCTGAACATCTCAGGGAACATTGTTCAACCTCTAAATAGAAGGAGTATGACACAACTGATAAGCTACCAAGACATGGCTGTCCACCTAAACTGACAGCCCAGAGTCACTGTGGAGAAGCTGCAGAGATCCACAGCTCAGGTGGGAGAATCTGTCAACAGGACAACTATTACTCCAAAAATCTGTCTTTTATGGAAGAGTGGCATGCTGAAAACTTTTTTTGAAAGCCATAAGAAGTCCTGTTTTCAGAAAGCTATATAGTGGACACAGCAAGAATGTGGAAGAAGATGCTGAGGTCAGATGAGACTTAAATGCCAAACGCTATGTGTGGAGGAAAGCCAACACTGCCCATCAGGGCCGGACTGGGAATAAAAATCAGCCTGGCACTAAGCCCCCACCAGCCCACATACAACAACCGCTTACAAAATGTCCCTTGTTCTCGCACCTCGCCACTTTCTAAAATAAACTACACTATAAAGGTGCTTTCACACAGTGCATTTTTGGTGCGTTTTTGGTGCGTTTTTGTGCAGAAAGGCAGAGCAGTTAATGCTGAACATTTCTACACAAAAAATGCACCAAAACCGCTCCATGTGAGAGCCCCCTACACACAAGCAAGAAAGAAACAGTGGTGCAGAGAAACCCCTCATCACAGAGTCAGGTGTGCACTTGCTTTACAATCAGGGACAAGCCCACACTGACACTACATAAGCACCAACATAACCTACAACCAATCACATCCCCAGTAGTCAGGTCACCATCACATGAATACAGCACTGATTCAACACAGAAGTAAAATGACCCCTGACAGCAGGGACTCACAGGAGACGTCATCTCTGATGGGAGTTGTTCTCTTCTCCTTTTCGTCTCCTTCTGGCCCAAACCTCCATGACGTCATCCCTGATGAGTCGTTCCCTTCCATTTCTTTCTCTGTCCGGTACAGCATGCAGTGTCCTCTTCTAGTGGCCACTACTCGTCTCTGTAGAATTTACCACAAATACATCTTAGACTCCTCTCTTTTCCAGCACTTTCCTATCAATTCCCCAAACAGCGTCTGTTAGACCCTAAAAATTAGAAATTAAAAAATGTCAGATAAGTGGCATGTAAATAGGTAGACCCCCATTAGGTAGGTAAACAGGGCCTTCCTCCATTAATTTGGTAGGTAGACAGGGCCTACCACTGTAATTAGCCCCCAGTAACTAGCCAGGTAGCTAGGGCTGCCCCCAGTAACTAGCCAGGTAGCTAGGGCTGCCCCCAGTAACTAGCCAGGTAGCTAGGGCTGCCCCCAGTAACTAGCCAGGTAGCTAGGGCTGCCCCCAGTAACTAGCCAGGTAGCTAGGGTTGCCCCCAGTAATCAGCCATGTAGCTAGGGCTGCCCCCAGTAATCAGCCAGGTAGCTAGGGCTGCCCCCAGTAACTAGCCAGGTAGGGCCAGTAATTAGCCAGGTAGGGCCAGTAATTAGCCAGCTAGGGCCAGGGGCAGTAATTAGCCAGCTAGGGCCAGGGGCATTAATTAGCCAGCTAGGGCCAGGGGCAGTAATTAGCCAGCTAGGGCCAGTATGTAGGCAGGCAGGGCCAGTATGTAGGCAGGCAGGGCCAGTATGTAAGCAGGCAGGGCCAGTATGTAGCCAGGCAGGGCTAGTATGTAGCCAGGCAGGGCCAGTATATAGACAGGGCCACTTATAGGTAGACAGGGCAGGCATATAGGCAGACAGGGCAGGTATACAGGTAGACAGGGCTGGTATATAGCTAGACAGGGCAGGTATATAGCTAGACAGGGCAGTATATAGCTAGACAGGGCAGGTATACAGGTAGACAGGGCAGGTATACAGCTAGACAGGGCTGGTATATAGCTAGACAGGGCAGGTATACAGGTAGACAGGGCTGGTATATAGCTAGACAGGGCAGGTATACAGGTAGACAGGGCTGGTATATAGCTAGGCAGGGCAGGTATACAGGTAGCCAGGGCTGGTATATAGCTAGGCAGGGCAGGTATACACATAGTTGCCAACTTTTGAAAGTGGAAAAGCAGGAGATTAAGGAGGGTGGCGCCCATCTTTTTGGTGTGCCACGCCCCTTCAAAAAGCCACACCCACTCCACCTAACTGCATAACGGCTTTGGAAGAAAGCCAGGTAGTTGCCCCTTAACCAGGTAGTGCCCCTTACAGGCAGGAACATGCCCCCTTGTAGCCAGGTAGTTGCCCCCTTTGTTAGCCAGGTATTGCCCCCTTTATTAGCCAGGTAGATGCCCCCTTTATTAGCCAGGTATTGCCCCCTTTATTAGCCAGGTAGAGCCCTCTTTGTAGTCAGGTATTGACCACTTTATTAGCCAGGTTTTGCCCCCTTTAGTAGTCAGGTATTGCCCCCTTTATTAGCCAGGTATTGCCCCCTTTGTAGTCAGGTATTGCCCCCTTTATTAGCCAGGTATTGACCCCTTTATTAGCCAGGTATTGCCCCCTTTGTAGTCAGGTATTGCCCCCTTTATTAGCCAGGTATTGCCCCCTTTAGCAGCCAGGTATTGCCCCCTTTATTAGCCAGGTATTGCCCCCTTTATTAGCCAGGTATTGCCCCCCTTTAGCAGCCAGGTATTGCCCCCTTTATTAGCCAGGTATTGCCCCCTTTGTAGTCAGGTATTGACCCCTTTATTAGTCAGGTATTGCCCCCTTTATTAGCCAGGTATTGACCCCTTTATTAGCCAGGTATTGCCCCCTTTAGTAGTCAGGTATTGACCCTTTTATTAACCAGGTATTGCCCCCTTTAGTAGTGAGGTATTGACCCCTTTATTAGCCAGGTATTGCCCCCTTTATTAGCCAGGTAGTGCCCCCTTTAGTAGTCAGGTATTGCCGCCTTTAGTAGCCAGGTATTGCCCCCTTTGTAGTCAGGTATTGCCCCCTTTATTAGCCAGGTAGTGCCCCATTTAGTAGTCAGGTATTGCCCCCTTTATTAGCCAGGTAGTGTCCCCTTTAGTAGTCAGGTATTGCCCCCTTTAGTAGCCAGGTATTGCCCCCTTTAGTAGCCAGGTATTGCCCCCTTTGTAGCCAGGTAGAACCCCTTTATTAGCCAGGTATTGCCCCCTTTATTAGCCAGGTATTGCCCCCTTGTTGTAGCCAGGGATGCCCCCTTTATTAGCCAGGTAGAGTCCCCTTTTTGTAGCCAGGTAGAGCCCCCTTGTTGTAGCCAGGTATTGTCCCCTTTATTAGCCAGGTATTGCCCCCTTTAGTAGTCAGGTATTGCCCCCTTTATTAGCCAGGTATTGCCCCCTTTGTAGTCAGGTATTGCCCCCTTTATTAGCCAGGTATTGCCCCCTTTATTAGTCAGGTATTGACCCCTTTATTAGCCAGGTATTGACCCCTTTAGTAGTCAGGTATTGCCCCCTTTATTAGCCAGGTATTGCCCCCTTTGTAGTCAGGTATTGCCCCCTTTATTAGCCAGGTATTGCCCCCTTTAGCAGCCAGGTATTGCCTCCTTTATTAGCCAGGTATTGCCCCCTTTAGCAGCCAGGTATTGCCACCTTTATTAGCCAGGTATTGCCCCCTTTGTAGTCAGGTATTGCCCCCTTTATTAGCCAGGTATTGCCCCCTTTATTAGCCAGGTATTGACCCCTTTATTAGCCAGGTATTGACCCCTTTAGTAGTCAGGTATTGCCCCCTTTATTAGCCAGGTGTTGCCCCCTTTGTAGTCAGGTATTGCCCCCTTTATTAGCCAGGTATTTCCCCCTTTGTAGTCAGGTATTGCCCCCTTTATTAGCCAGGTATTGCCCCCTTTAGCAGCCAGGTATTGCTTCCTTTATTAGCCAGGTATTGCCCCCTTTAGCAGCCAGGTATTGCCCCCTTTATTAGCCAGGTATTGCCCCCTTTAGTAGTCAGGTATTGCCCCCTTTATTAGCCAGGTATTGCCCCCGTTATTAGTCAGGTATTGACCCCTTTATTAGCCAGGTATTGCCCCCTTTATTAGCCAGGTATTGCCCCCTTTGTAGTCAGGTATTGCCCCCTTTATTAGCCAGGTATTGCCCCCTTTAGCAGCCAGGTATTGCCCCCTTTATTAGCCAGGTATTGCCCCCTTTGTAGCCAGGTATTGCCCCCTTTATTAGCCAGGTATTGCCCCCTTTGTAGTCAGGTATTGCCCCCTTTATTAGCCAGGTATTGCCCCCTTTATTAGCCAGGTATTGACCCCTTTATTAGCCAGGTATTGACCCCTTTAGTAGTCAGGTATTGCCCCCTTTATTAGCCAGGTATTGCCCCCTTTGTAGTCAGGTATTGCCCCCTTTATTAGCCAGGTATTGCCCCCTTTAGCAGCCAGGTATTGCCCCCTTTATTAGCCAGGTATTGCCCCCTTTAGCAGCCAGGTATTGCCCCCTTTATTAGCCAGGTATTGCCCCCTTTGTAGTCAGGTATTGACCCCTTTATTAGCCAGGTATTGACCCCTTTATTAGCCAGGTATTGCTCCCTTTAGTAGTCAGGTATTGACCCCTTTATTAACCAGGTATAGGCCCCCTTTAGTAGTCAGGTATTGACCCCTTTATTAGCCAGGTATTGCCCCCTTTATTAGCCAGGTAGTGCCCCCTTTAGTAGTCAGGTATTGACCCCTTTAGTAGCCAGGTATTGCCCCCTTTGTAGTCAGGTATTGCCCCCTTTATTAGCCAGGTAGTGCCCCTTTTAGTAGTCAGGTATTGCCCCCTTTATTAGCCAGGTAGTGCCCCCTTTAGTAGTCAGGTATTGCCCCCTTTAGTAGTCAGGTATTGCCCCCTTTGTAGCCAGGTAGAGCCCCCTTTATTAGCCAGGTATTGCCCCCTTTATTAGCCAGGTATTGCCCCCCTTTATTAGCCAGGTAGAGCCCCCTTGTTGTAGCCAGGTATGCCCCCTTTATTAGCCAGGTAGAGTCCCCTTGTTGTAGCCAGGTAGAGCCCCCTTGTTGTAGCCAGGTATTGCCCCCTTTATTAGCCAGGTATTGCCCCCTTTATTAGCCAGGTATTGCCCCCTTTATTAGCCAGGTAGAGCCCCCTTGTTGTAGCCAGGTATTGCCCCCTTTGTAGCCAGGTATTGCCCCCTTTATTAGCCAGGTAGAGCCCCCTTGTTGTAGCCAGGTATTGCCCCCTTTATTAGCCAGGTAGATGCCCCCTTGTTGTAGCCAGGTAGAGCCCCCTTGTTGTAGCCAGGTATTGCCCCCTTTGTAGCCAGGTATTGCCCCCTTTATTAGCCAGGTAGAGCCCCCTTGTTGTAGCCAGGTATTGCCCCCTTTATTAGCCAGGTAGTGCCCCCTTTAGTAGTCAGGTATTGCCCCCTTTAGTAGTCAGGTATTGCCCCCTTTAGTAGCCAGGTATTGCCCCCTTTAGTAGCCAGGTATTGCCCCCTTTGTAGCCAGGTAGAGCCCCCTTGTTGTAGCCAGGTATTGCCCCTTTATTAGCCAGGTAGATGCCCCCTTGTTGTAGCCAGGTAGAGCCCCCTTGTTGTAGCCAGGTATTGCCCCCTTTATTAGCCAGGTAGATGCCCCCTTGTTGTAGCCAGGTAGAGCCCCCTTGTTGTAGCCAGGTATTGCCCCTTTATTAGCCAGGTAGATGCCCCCTTGTTTGAGCCAGGTATTGCCCCCTTTATTAGCCAGGTAGATGCCCCCTTGTTGTAGCCAGGTAGAGCCCCCTTTATTAGCCAGGTAGATGCCCCCTTGTTGTAGCCAGGTAGAGCCCCCTTGTTGTAGCCAGGTATTGCCCCCTTTATTAGCCAGGTAGATGCCCCCTTGTTGTAGCCAGGTAGAGCCCCCTTGTTGTACCCAGGTATTGCCCCCTTTATTAGCCAGGTATTGCCCCCTTATAGTTGATAAAAATAAAATAATAAAATCCACTTACCTCACCAGGCTCCTGCAGCTCCGTACACCTCCCGGCCGATCTCCTCAGCGACGCAGGGGAGTGAGTGCAGCCGCGCGTCACTTCCCCTGCGCCGCTGACCTGTATGTGCGGCGCGCACAGGCGCCGGACATACAGGGAGAGGAGGGAGGAGGGAGCGATCCCTCCTGCCTCCTCCCTGCATAGCGAGATTCCGGGCGGGTGAAGCGGCCGCTGCGGGCGCTTCACCCGCCTGTAGGAGCGGCCCTGCGGCGCAAGAGTAGCGCACCAGCGCTACTCTGTGCCGCGGCCATTTAAAGAACCCCCCGCTGCCTGCTGGCGGCGGAAGGAATGCCAGCTCTCCGGGGGGGGGGGGGGGTAAGGAGGTCCCCAAATAACGGGACCCCCCCCCCCCACGCCAAAAACAGGAAAGTTGGCATGTATGGGTATACAGGTAGCCGGGGCTGGTATATATCTAGGCTGGTCAGGTATACAGGTAGACAGGGCTGGTATATAGCTAGGCAGGGCAGGTATACAGGTAGCCATGGCTGGTATATAGCTAGGCATGGCATGTATACAGTTCTGGTATATATATAGGCAGGGCAGGTATACAGGGCTGGTATATAGCTAGGCAGTGCAGGTATACAGGGCTGGTATATAGCTAGGCACAGCAGGTATACAGGGCTGGTATATAGCTAGGCACGGCAGGTATACAGGGCTGGTATATAGCTAGGCACGGCAGGTATACAGGGCTGGTATATAGCTAGGCACGGCAGGTATACAGGTAGACAGGGCAGTAGTTTTTAAAAAAAAAATAAGTAAAAACAATACTTACCTGAAGTCTCTGCTTCCTCTTCTATCTTCTTCCCGGGAGGCCGTCGGCAGCAGAGTGCGGGCAGCGGCCGTGATGGCTGCATGGCTGGGTCGGTGACCCGGCCATGCAGCCGTGTGGCGATGGGGGCCTGTCGGCCCTCTGGTACAGGGGTCAGGTCGCTGATGCGACCATTGTGGCCCCTGTAGCGTGTCACAGACTGGCGCCGGGATTCGGGGCCCGCCGGGGGGAAACACTGGTCCCCTCGGCGGGCGATCCGAGCCGGCCCTGCGGCCCGGACCCCAGCGGCCCGCCGGCCAAATGCCCGGTTTGCCCTATGGCCAGTCCGGGCCTGCTGCCCATCACCCTAAAAACACCATCCCCACTATGAAGCCTAGTGGAGGCAACATCATGCTGGATGATTCAATCCGCTCTGGATTCAAAGAGAAGTGTTCGGCCTGGGAACAGGGGAGAGATGAGTATGTTCTTTTTTTTAATAGGTGGAACTGATTTTGGACCTTCCTACTGGGGGAAAGCCTTATATACCTACCTACTGGAAGGGGCTCTATCTACCTTCCTACCTACTAGAAAGGGCCCTATCTACCTACCTACCTACCAGAAGGGCCCTATCTACCTTCCTACCTACTAGAAGGGGCTCTATCTACCTCCGTACTAGAGGGGACCCTATCCACCTACCTACTAGAAGGGGCTCTACCTACCTATCTACTAAAATGGGCACTAACTACCTAGTTTTCTACTAGAAGGGCCATATCTACATACCTACCTACTAGAAGGAACCATATCTGTCACGGACTCGGACGTAGAAGTGGATCCACTGGACCACCGCAAGCGGTGGTGTAAGCCACGCCAGGGAACGGAATCTAAGTAGGTCCCGGTTTTCACCAGAGCCCGCCGCAAAGCGGGATGGACTTGCTGCGGCGGGAGTCTACCAGGTCATTACCCCTGACGTGACTTGCTTGCGGTGGCAGCCAAGGTATAGCGTGGTGCAGAATCGTCAGGCAGGCTCGTAGTCGGGGACAGGCAGAAGGTCAGGGCAGGCGGCACAGGTTCGTGGTTGTGGACAGGCGGTAGGTCAGGGCAGGCGGCAGGATGCGTGGTCGAGGAACGGAAGCTAATGGTACGGTACACGGTAAGTCAGAACAAGGCTTGTAACGCTTTCTCTATAGGCTGAAATGGCACTAAAGATCCGGCAACAGCCCCAGGAAGGGGCAGGCTTAAATAAGGGCAGTGACCGGCAATAGCCAATTACCGGTGCACTGGCCCTTTAAATCTCGGAGTGCCGGCGCGCGCGCGCCTTAGATGTCGGGGACGCGCGCGCCGGGAGGCCGAGACCGCAACAGGAGCGCGGCCGGGTAAGAGAGGAGCCGGGCCGGCCGGGTGAGCGCGCCCACCGCCCGACATGCGGGCGGCGGTGCCGCTCGTGCGGCGACCACGGGTGTGCCCGCGACCCGGGACGGGGGTCGCGGGCCCACCCGTGACAATATCTACCTACCTATTTATCTACTAAAAGGGGCCATAGCTATGTACCTACTGGAAGGGGCCATATCTACCTACCTATCTATTAGAATGGGCCCTGTCTTCCTAACTACCTACTAGAGGGAGCCCTATCTACCTACCTTTCTACCTACTAGAAGGGGCCCTATACTGAAGGGAGACTTTACCTACTTAAGAGGAAGAGTCTGACACTTAAATGACAATGTTTTAGGGTCTAACCTACCTAAATGGAGCGACTACCTATCTACCTAATTTGGGGGGCTGCCTATGTAGGATGTGTTCCTACCTTCTGGTGTCACCAATGGGAGCCTTATAATTGACTGGGGGCACTTTCGGGTACAATTACTGCATGGGACACAAAAGGGGGCATTGTTACCATTTGGAGCGCTATGAATAGGAAGTTTGTACAAAGGTAGGAAATAAGAAGGAAGTGCTGGGAAGTGAGGAGTCTAACAAGTTTGTGTGGTAAATTCTGCAGGGATGAGTTGTGATCAGGAGAAGTTGTCATGGTAGTCTGGACTGGATGAAGAAGGAAAAGGGAAAGATAACAACTCTCATCAGATGTCAGATGTAAGTTCCTGGAAGTAACTGCACTGTATTCACTTACATGTCTGCAGAGCTCCTGTGTACAACTGGTATCTACCACTATATGGTTGTAAATGGGGTCTTAGTGTAATGGTTTATATTCAGTAATAGTATGATGGTTTTATTCAGTCTCTTGATGATGGTGATATATGGTCATGATGTGGTGGTATATTGTTGTATTGGTAATATTGGTCTTGGCATACTGGTTTGGTCAGTAACCTGATGTTGGTATAAGTAATATACAGTGGTGACCTGCAGTGATAATGTGGTGGTATTTTTATCCCTTTTCAACTTATCTGTTCAGTGTAAATTAAACCAAAAAAACAAAGGCACAATTGCATTTATTTCCTGTTCACGCCACAAAAAATGTATTTATTTTATTCATTTTTTTGGGGAGAATGGGGTGGTCAGTTGAAGCAAAAGGGGTAGATGCTTTGGCTGTATGACTTTTTTTTCTGCCACCCGGCCCCATTTGAAATGCATTTTTTTATTAGACAATCCCTTTACATAGAAATAGTTTTTTGCAGGGCGCTACACTGCAGACATCCATCCCGCCAAGTAAGGAACCTGTTGTTGAAAAATAGTAGTCCACAGCCGATGTCTGGGGGTAAGGTGGCCCAAACTGAAGTTTTGCATCAGGACCTATGAGTCTTTAGCTACGCCCCTGCCCTAAACATACAGCCAAAGCTACAATGGAAGGGTTAACACCAAAACATATTAATGTGTTACAATGACCCAGTCACAGCCCAAACTTAAATCTCATTGAGAATCTGTGGCAGGACTTAAAAATTGCTGTTCACAAAAGTTCGCCAATCTGACTGAGCTCGAGCTATTCTGCAAAGAAGAATGGGCAAAAACTCCAGCCTCTAGATGTGCAAAGCTGGTAGAGACCTCACCGCACAGACTGCAGCTGTCATTGCAGATAAAGGTGGTCCTACAAAGTATTGACATAGGGGGCTAAATACATATTACAAAAAATGTGGAAAAGTGCGTATCATTTTCTTTACACTTCACAAATACTTGCTACTTTGTGTTGCTCCATCACATAAAATATCAATACAATACATTTAAGCTTATGGCTTTAATGCTTAACCAACATTGGACATAGGTTAATGTCCAGGAGATTGTGCAGGCACACAAGTAGAGCCCGCACAATCAGCGCACGGACCCAGCTGTATATGACAGTTGACTCCATGCGCTCTTGGCCGTGTCTGGACCGCATCACATAAAATGGAATAAAAAGAGACCAGAAAGTCATATAAATCCCACAGTGGTACCAATGAAAACATTAGTTCGCCCCTCAAAAAAAAAGCTCCTGCACAGCTCCTAGCTCACAATAAATGGATTTAAAGGCGAGGAGAAGCTCATGTTCCCCTAAAAAATAGTACCAATGAAAATATCAACAGAAAAATAAAAAGTTATGGCTCTCAGACTAAGACTTAAATAAAAGTGTTTTTTTAGGGCTTGTTTTTAGGGTTTTTCAGCCCGAAGGTTTTCGGTTTTGAAAGCCACCTGTAAACCGGCTGTCAAACTTTAGAACGGACCTTAATGGAAAATCCGTGCAGCAGTCCACACTGCATGGATTTTCCGGATGTTTTTTTAGACTGCCGGTGGTCCGAAAAAAGATTGAACATGTTCATTCTTCCGCCCAGTGTTCGGGCGAATATGAACACATCAATGTGAAGGGGGAAGGCTTTTCTCCGCAAATAGCGGATAAAAGCCGTCCCCCTGTGCCCGTGTGCACGGCCGTAAAAACAGAGCAAATACCGGTCAGATTATCCGACCGGTATTTGCTGAGTGCCATGGGGACATGCCCTTATTGTGTAAAAGCAGCAAATCATAACAAATACATGAATTTGGTATCGCTGTAATTGTATCGACCTGCTGAATAAACACGTCATTCGTACCACACGATGACCACTGTAAAAAAGATAAAATTCTACCAAAATTGCTGTATTTTGTTCACCCCGCCTCCTAGAATTGTTGTTAAAAAGCAATAAAAGTGTCATATTAAACCTCGAGATGGTACCGATGATAAAAATCTACTCATCTCACAAAAAACAAGCTCTTAATCCGCTCCATATACAAAAAAAAATAAAAAAGTTTTTGCTGTCAGACTATGACCACATAAACACATTTCTATTGTGTAAAAGTAATGAAATACAAAAAACTACCGTATATACTCGAGTATAAGCCGAGTTTTCAGCACAAAAAATGTGCTGAAAAATCCCCCCTCGGCTTATACTCGAGTCACTGTCAGTGCTCGGGCGCTGCGATGGCCCGGGCGCCGGCAGGGACACTTCAGTTATACGCGACTCCTCAAGGAACGCATACAGCAGAATCCCGAGTAAGCCGACAGCATCCGGGCACTGCCGTGGCCCGTGTGCTGTCACCGATCTCTTCCCCTGTATGCGACTCCTCTGGGAGCACATACAGGTGAAGATACCACTGTGGAGCAGAGAGCGGGCACTACGTGCTCCGCAGTGGACTCCCGATGGCCGCAAGCAGGCTCGCAGAGGTCCGGAGTTTCCGGCACAGGCAGCGTGTGTCATCACGCTGTGTGCGGCCTGATGATATCATCCTGCCTGTGCCCCAAGATGGAGGAGAGCGTCCGGGAGACCGGACAGCGAGGGAGTGAGGTCGGTATTTGTATTTGTCTGGGTTTTTTTATACCCTGCCTATGGGGGACATATACCAGCCTATACCCTGTCAATACCCTGCCTATAAGGACATATACCAGCCTATAACCTACCTATAAGGACATATACCTGCCTATAACTTACCTATAAGGACATATACCTGCCTATACCCTGCCTATAACCTACCTATAAGGACATATACCTGCCTACAACCTACATATAAGGACATATACCTGCCTATACCCTGCCTATAACCTACCTATAAGGACATATACCTGCCTATACCCTACCTATAAGGACATATACCTATAACCTGCCTATTCCTGCCTATGGGGACATATACCTGTCTATAACCTGCCTATACACTACCTATACGGACATATACCTACCTATAACCTACCTATACCTGCCTATGGGGGACATATGCCTGCCTATAACCTGCATATAGGGGACATATACCTGCCTATAACCTGCCTGTGGAGGACATATACCTGCCTATAACCTGCATATAGGGGACATATACCTCCCTATAACCTGCCTATGGAGGACATATACCCAGGGCCGGGACGACGGGTAGGCCAAGGTAGGCGACCGCCTAGGGCGCCTACCTCTGCCTATCCCTAAGGGGCGCAGGCAGGGCCCCGACCCTCGCCGGGCTCCAGACCACTGCCATGGGCCTGAAGCGCCAGCGGTCTCTGTGACCGCTTCTGCGGAGCAGTGAGCGAGCGCTCCCTGCTCCGCAGACAGTGTCGGGCCCGCTCCCCGGAGGATAGCTGGATCCTCCGGTGAGCCGCAGGGCCGACACAGCGGGGCCGCCGGGTCCTCATAGCGCTGAGGACCCGCCGCGGCTCCGTGCGGCGCTCAGCTGGCAGCGTCGCGATGAAGTGATGGCATCGCGACGCTGCCTCTCCTCGGGCGCACAGCGTGTCACAAGCCGTGCGCCCGAGGAGCTGCCGGAGGAGCGTCCGGCGCTGGAGGCGGGGCCCGAAGAGGAGCGCGCGCCGGGCAGCAGGTAAGTATGAATGTTGTTGTTTTTACCTGCCTGTAGCCCCTATAAGCCCGCCTGTGGCCCCCATATGCCTGCCTGTGGCCCCTATAAGCCTGCCTGTAGCCCCTATATGCCTGCCTGTGGCCCCAATAAGCCTGCCTGTAGCCCCTATATGCCTGCCTGTAGCCCCTATAAGCCTGCCTGTAGCCCCTATATGCCTGCCTGTAGGCCCTATAAGCCTGCCTGTAGCCCCTATAAGCCTGCCTGTAGCCCCTATATGCCTGCCTGTAGGCCCTATAAGCCTGCCTGTAGCCCCTATATGCCTGCCTGTAGCCCCTATATGCCTGCCTGTGGCCCCTATATGCCTGCCTGTGGCCCTATAAGCCTGCCTGTGGCCCTATAAGCCCGCCTGTGGCCCCTATATAACTGCCTGTGGCCCCATACACCTGCCTGTAGCCCTATAAGCCTGACTGGAGCCCCTATAAGCCTGGCTGTTTGCCCTATAAGCCTGCCTGTGGCCCCCTTATGCCTGCCTTTGGCCCCCATATGCCTGCCTGTGGCCCTATAAGCCCCCCTGTGGCCCCTTTTATGCCTGCCTGTGGCCTATAAGCCTGCCTGTGGCCCCCAAAATGCCTGCCTGTGGCCCTATAAGCCCGCCTGTGGCCCCTATATAACTGCCTGTGGCCCCATACACCTGCCTGTAGCCCCTATAAGCCTGCCTGTGGCCCTATAAGCCTGCCTGTGGCCCCCATATGCCTGCCTGTGGCCCCTATAAGCCTGCCTGTGGCCCCTATAAGCCTGCCTGTAGCCCCTATAAGCCTGCCTGTAGCCCTATAAGCCTGCCTGTGGCCCCCATATGCCTGCCTGTGGCCCTATAAGCCTGCCTGTAGCCCCTATATGCCTGCCTGTGGCCCCCATATGCCTGCCTGTGGCTCCCATACGCCTGTCTGTGACCCTATAAGCCTGCCTGTGGCCCTATAAGCCTGCCTGTAGCCCCTATAAGCCTGCCTGTGGCCCCCATACGCCTGCCTGTAGCCCCTATAAGCCTGCCTGTAGCCCTTATAAGCCTGCCTGTGGCCCCATATGCCTGCCTGTGGCCCCATATGCCTGCCTGTGGCCCGATAAGCCTACCAGTGGCCCCTAGAATCATTCCTGTTGCCCAATAAAACTGCCTGTGGCCCCAATATAAATGCCAGTGGCCCCATACGCCTGCCTGTTGCCCTATAAGCCTGCCTGTAGCCTCTATAAGCCTGCCTGTGGCCCCAATAACCCTGCCTTTGACCCCATAAGCCTGCCTGTGACCCCCATATGCCTGCCTGTGGCCCCATATGCCTGCCTGTAGCCCCTCTTAGCCTGCCTGTGGCCCCTATAAGCCTGCCTGTGGCCCCCATATGCCTGCCTGTAGGCCCTATAAGCCTGCCTGTAGCCCCTAGCTATATACATGCCTGAGCCCTATAGCTATATACCTGCCTGGGTGCCCCTATATACCTGCCTGAGCCCCTATAGCTATATAACCTGCCTGAGAGTGACCCTATGTCTATATCCCTGCCTGAGAGTGACCCTATATCTATATACCTGTCTAAACTGAGGGGAAGTATATACCTATAATTAAGGAGTTGCTGGAAATGTTAGGATTCTAAAATATTTGTGTCCAAATCTGCAGGGACGAGTATTGGCCGGGAGCAATCAGCATGAAGGTGAGAACCGGATGGAGAAGAAAAGGGAAAGTGAACGACGCTGATCAGAAAAGACGTCTCCTGTGAGTCACTAAATGTAACTGCAGTGTAATCACTTAGATTTCTGCAGAGCGTCTACATACAACTAGTATCTACCACTATATGGTCCCTGTATGGCGGTAGTATATGTAATCAGAGCCTGTGTACAGCTGATGGTCACATGTGGTGGTTGTGTTTGGTCAGGGTCTGGCAGGATTATTTGATCCTTAGGTAGGAATAGTTTTGGGTCTTGGTTTTGTAGGAGGGTTTTTAGTAACAATCATTCGTCTGGTAGATTTGCTCCATGTATCGGTGGATTATTCGGTGACTGTTAGTTAGGGGTATCATTAAACTGCCTATACCTGCCTATGTAATTTTATTGGTATCTATTTTTATTTTTTAAATTTTCCTGCAGCCGTAGCATTTCCTACCCTAGGCTTATACTCGAGTCAATAAGTTTTCCCAGTTTTTTGTGGCAAAAGAAGGTGCCTCGGCTTATACTCGAGTATATACGGTATATAAAATTGATATCATTGTAATTGCACCGACCTGCATTGTAAAGTTATCCCGTCATTTACATTGGGTTTTAGTGTGAAGTGGCACCTACCAAAATCTGTATTCCTAAAGCCAAATAGCGCTCCCTCCCTTGTACACCCTGCCATGCATCCAAACAGCTGTTTACACCCACTTATAGGATATTGCCAAACTTGGAAAAAATTGCATAACAAATTTTGGGGTGCTTTTTTCCAGGATTCCAGCATTTTTAGCTAAAACTGCATATTATTGGGTAAAATTATTTTTTTCAATTTCACAGCCTAATGCTAAGATAATTTGTGACACACATGTGGGATCAATAAACTCACTACACATCTGGATATATTTCTTAAGGGGTGTAGTTTCCAATATGGTGTCTTTTTAGGAGTGTTTATTAAGTTTTAGCACTTGAAATGGTGCGTAAAAAATATTCTAATGAAAATGAGACCCCCAAAGTCCGTTAGGTTTTTGTCCTATTCCGAGGCTTGTGGTTGAGCCAAATAGCGTACTATGGCCACATACAGTATAAGATATCTCTGACGATGGTGGAATCAATATTGAGTTCCATTTCCCTGTTTCTTTTTTCCAGTGAATAATAGATAAAAGTTGATAATCTGTAAAAAAAGGAAACATTTTGAAATTTCACCTTCACTTTGCTTAAAACTCCTGTGAAACACCTAATGGGTAAATAAACTTCCTATATGCTGTTTTGAATGCTTAAAGGGGTGCAGCTTCTTAGATGGAGTCATTTACAGGAGTATCTAAAATACAGGCCCCTCAAAACTAAAAATTCAGTTTTTTAAACTTTCCCAAAAAAAAAATCTTGCTGAAAAATTATCTTTTGGAAATTTAAAAAAATTTCTACTAAATTTTAAAAAACCCCCCCTAATGTGAAAAAAAGACATTAAAAAAAACTATTCCAACAAATTTAGATATAGGGGGAAAGATGTTTTTTTAAATTAAACGTTTTTTTTGAAATTTAAAACAAACCAATAATGTCCTTCACACAGACTTTTTAAAAAACTTGGGAAAATTTGGCAAAATTTCTCAAAAATTTTCGCAAAATTTTTTGATATTTTTCCCCCAAATAAACAATGATTTTTTACAAATTTTAAAAATATTTTAAAACCCCCAACTACAAAGTTTTGCTTTCACATGTAGTGAACAAAAATTTGAAATTTTTCCAATATATTTCTTTATTTAAATTTTTTTTTAATTTAGGAGATAACATTGTTTTTTACAGCTCGGGCGGCCCCTCAGGTTTCTCAATTTTACTGCCCTCCCTCTCCCCTGCTTTTTTGTATTACTAAAGCGGGGATGACGTCATCACACAGGTGGGAATCCCAAAACCCTGGGGGGGGCAAAAAAGAGTGGTGCATGTACCTGATCACACCTGACTGCCCGAAACGCGTCAGCAGTTTTTTTTTCCCCCTTTTCTCCCATGTGCAATTTTTTAAAACTGATCCCCTAAAAATAAAGGAAGTCCCTGGGTTTTTAACAATTTGGGGCCGCCCTTGGAGTTGAGCCGTCCGCAACCAAAACCCCTTTTTTTTGGGGAATCCTTTAAACAATTTTAGACTTATTTTTTAAAAAAAAGGAACTTTATTTGTTAAATTATGGGGTTGGATTTAATAAACTTGGTTTTAGGAGAAATTAGGGAGCAAAAAAGGGGCTTTTATTTTTAATCTTTTAAATGAAAAAACCTTTAATCTTATTTCAAAAGGGGGTTTTTGAAAAAATTTTAAGAACCCACTCAAATTAAACTTCTGATTTTGGTTTAGAATTGAGGTTTGGGGGGGAATGGGGATCTTTTTTGGGAACAAAAAAAAAAAATAAAGGAAAACCCCACCCTAAAGCTGATTTAAATTAAATGTAAAAATTTTTTTGGGGGGGGTTTTTTTTTTTGAGAAAAAAAAGGGAAAGGTTATTTTTATTTTTTTTAAAATTAAAAAAATTTTTTTATGCCAATTTAAAAACGTATTTTTGCCAAAAAAAAAAATTTCTAAAAACTAATTGAAACCGATGCCACTGGGGGGTTTGTGGCAATTTATATTTATAAAATTATTATATATAAATATATATATATATAAATATATATTATATATATAAATATATATAAATATAAAATTTTATATAATATATATATACAAAAAACGTAAAACCCTTTTACCAGGGGCAAAATCACTGCACCGGGTTTCCCAAAATGATTTTTTTCAAAATGTTTTTTTTTTACTTTAACTGTATCTATCTACTATATATTTTTATATCTATTCATTTTAAATCTTTTTATCTTATAAAAATCTATCAATCTATTTTCCCCATCTTATTTTAAACCAAAAAATCTATCTCATATCATTACCCTTATATCTATTTACCAATCTATCTATCTATCTCATATCTATCTCTAAATATCAAATCTATCCATATCTATCTACCCTCAAAAACTATCTAGCTATCTATCTCATATCTATCTTTTCTTATCTATCAATCTATCTCAAATCTTTTCTCATACCTATCTCTATATATCCTATCTATCTATTTTATCAAACTATAATCAAATTTTTCCTTATCAAATCTATTCATATATATCTATCTATCTATCTCATATCTATCTATCTATCTATCTATCTATCTATCTTACTAATCTATCTCATATCTATCTATCTAAAATATCTATCTATCTATCTACCCTATCTATCTCATATTTTATCTATCTATCCCTCATACCAATTTTTCCCCATATCGATCTATCAAATTCCCCTCATATCTATCAATCTATCTCAAAACATCAAACTCAAATCAAACAAACCCCATATCAACCCCTTTTAATCTATCTAACAAACTCAAAACAATCTATCCATATTTTTCCCTATCTACCCTACTCATATCAATTTTACCCCCATTTTCAAAACAAACAAACTATCTATCTACTACTAAAATCTATTTTCAAAATCAAACTATCATCAAACAATCCCCCTATTTTATCTCTCAAAACAAACTTTTCCTATCTTTTAAAAAAACAAAACAAACTTCAAAACTAATCAATCAATTCCTCATATCAAATCTATCTCATATTATCTATCTATTTCATATCTATCTACCCTCATATCTATCTATTTTATTTTTCATTTTTTTCTATTTTTTAAATTTTTTTCATATCTATCTATCCCATATCTACCCTCATATCTATCTATCTATCTCAAAACTACTATCTCATATCTACTATCTAAATATTTTATCCCATATCTATCATCTAGCTCAAAATCTATCTAATCTCAAACTATCTATCTATCTATCAACCCTCATATCAATCTATCGCATAACATTTTACCCAAATTTCATATCTATCTTTTCTCAAATCTATTATCTATCAACTTTTATCTATCTCAAATCAAATTTTATTTTCATATCTATCACCCTCAAAATCTATCTCATAATATCTACCCAAACTCATACCCAATCAAACTCATACCCCTATCTACAAAAACCCAAACTCTTTATCTATTTTAACTAGCTCATATCTATCTATCTTTTCTATCAAATCTATCTATCTAAAATTTTCTATCATCTATCTATCAAACTATTTTATCAACTCAAATCTACTATCAATAAAATATCATCTTAATTCTACCTATTATCTATCAATTTCAAATCATCTACCCTTATATCTATCTTCTTTTTCATATCTTCTATTTATCATCTATCAAATCTCAAAATTTTATCTATCTCAAATCTATCTTTTTTTTTTTTATCAAACTACCCAATATCTATCTATCAACCCTCATATCAAAATCTATCTCATAACAAAAAAAATTTTATCTATCAAACTATCATCTGGGGGTATTATCTATCAAATCAAATTTCAAATCTCATATCTATCTATCTATCTATCTCATATCTATCTCATATTTTACCCTTTTCTTTTCTATCTACCTATCTATCTCATACTAATCTCAAAATCTATCAACCCCAAAAAAAAACAAAAAAACCAAATCAAACTAATCCAATCTAAAAAACCCGGAATAAAAAAAGGGGAACTTTGGCGCATCAAAACACAAAGGTTCCCCGGAAATTTAAAAAAAAAAAAAAAATTTAAATTTAAAAAAAACCCCCCAAAATTCTCCCAAAAAGAATTCAAAAAAAAGGCCCCCCCCCCTTTTCCCACCCAAGGTAAAACCCCGGTTCCCCCCCCCGGAAACCAATGGAAACCCCAAAATAACGGTTTTAAATAAAAACCCCGGATGGATCCACCCAAGATTTCCCCCGGTTTTTAGTTAAATCCCAGGCCGTTGCAAAAAATCGGAAATTCCCTTTGTTTGCAATCTCACAGCCGGGCGGCTGGGGAATGGACGGATTTGGGGTGCCCAGTAAATTTTTTAACTTTCCCAAACTAGTAAAGATTTTAACTTTTAAATTGCACGATCCCTTTGGGGTCAATAAAAGCATTTCCTGAAAACCCCAAACCCCTACGTCTCGGGAGAAAATGCCCCGGGAAAATCTTTTTTGTTAACTCACATAATTACTGCTTTTGAGTAATAAAAATTTATATAATAGTTAAATTGTTAAAATTTAAAAAAACAACAACTAAATAGAGCTTTGGGGATTTATAATTTAGAAAATCCAAACTTAAAAATGAATATAAATCATTGATCGCAGGATATTGCTGGGGGTGGGCTATGTAACAAAAAAAAAACCCAAAGGACTACCCAACCTATCAAATTGAAAAACATTTGTATCTTTTTAAAAAACCCTTTGGTATGTACAAAACATAGTCCCCCAAAAAGTAAAAAAAACATAGTATTTTTCATATAATTTTGAGAAGAATGCAAAGATAGAAAATTTAGATTACAAAAATAAAAATTTTGGGCATTTCCCGGTTTGGTGGGGGATAGGATATAATTTTCCCCCCCCAAAAACATTAATAAAACCTAGTCCTAAGGGGGTGTCTAAATGAAAAGAATCGCCCCTAGGTGAACAAAACCTTGGGGTGCATTGGGGTCTGGGAAACCGATTTGCATTGAATAAAAGGGGATTTTTGGGGTGGTTAAAAAAAAATCGCCTTTGTAAAATATTTGGGTTAAGGTTTAATCCCATAAATGTATAAACTGGATATGTAAAAAAAAGGGCTGACTCGTTAAATAGGGTTTTACGCCCATCTAACATAAATATGAGTAATAAATTTCCCTGAAGTATAACAAATTTAAAAGTGAGGTGAAAATGTATAGAAAAAAATTAAACTATTATCCCCACATTGTGGCCCGGGGTCTGAATTTGAGAGAAAAAAAAAAAGGGGCCACTAAAATTTAAATAAGGTAATAAAAAACCAGTGTTCAAAATGTGGGCGGGACCACTTTCCCGGAAGAAAACCCCCAAAATTTTTCCCCCTTTAACAAAAGAAAAAAGGGCAATTTCTGAGATTTGCTAAATTCGGGATCGTATGCTCCCTCTGGCTTAAAAACAATAAACTGAAAACTGGGGTTGCAGATATTGCTATCTTTGGATATTTTTGTTTTCCCCCCGGCTGAAGGAGAAATTTGGTGATTTTAGGGGGGAAAAATCAGTATGGGATCACCAGTTACTTTTAAAAATTTCAAAAAAAAGCAAAAAAAGGGGAGGATTTACAAACTCAAAAGGGGGCACCCAAAAAAATTTAACCCTTTTCTCTTTTTCTATCTGGGCAATTCATAACAAACCTTTCATCTCATATCTTTTAAGAAATTTTCCTAAATATCTATTATCTATTAAAAATTTTAACTATCTTTTTCTATTATCTATTTTATCATCTATTATCTCAATCAAACTATCTATCTCATATCTATCTATCAAACGATATCTTTCTTTTAAAATCAAATCTATCTATCTATCTATCTCATGTCTGCTATCTATCTATCCTTTATTTATTATTTTTTATTTTATTATCTTCTATCTATCTATCAAACTATCTATCTACCCTATTTTTATCTACTTTTATTATCAAATATCTATCTATTTTCATCTCAAACTATCTCATATTTATTATCCCCAAAAATTACCCTATCTATTCTATCTATTTTTCTTTTAAAATTTTATACCCATATAAATATCTACCCAATCTCAATCTATCAAATTTTATTTTCTATCTATTTCTTATGTATTTAGCTATCTCATAAAAAATCAGCATTTCCAAATCCGATTAATGAAAATCTGTTTTGGGTTTTTTTCACCATATAACTTTCCCAACTCCGCAATTTGGAGTCTTTTTAAAAGCAAGGGGAAACTTTTTCCATACAAGGGGTAAAATATCCCCAGAAGTGTTTAAATTTTAAATTTCCAATTTAATCAAATAAGGGGTAACCCCAAACATCAATATAAAGTGATACAAATATAAAGTTTTTTTCCCCGTCCCCAAAAATTCCCCAAAAACCCAAAATGTCCCCCCCATCCCCCCAACAAAAAAATCAACAAAAAAAATTAATAGTGAAAAAATAAATTTAAAAAAACACATTTTGGTTTAAAAATCAATAAAGAAAGAAAAAAAAGGGGGAAAAAAACCCAAACTCACCATAATTGCAATGTTAGCTCGTATATCGGCGGTCTAGGGGATCCCAGTGCAGGTGGTCCTACACTAAACATATTACCCTCACTAGGCGCAATCCAGACTGCAACTTCAGGGAATGGTAGGAACTAGCAATTGGATTATCCTGCACTGGTTTAAAAGAGGCAGCTGAGTGCAGCAAGCCAATGATTGGGGAGGTGGTTTTATACAATTTTCTTTACAAATACTGTAAAACTAAGAGTCCAGGTTTTTCATATTTTCCTTAGCGTAATGCATTTCCAATATTCCTATTACCTTGGGTTTTACTTAGTCTTTAGTGTGCCACTGATATTTGTGTTTAGATGTTTTACTATGCCTTTTCAGTGTGCACCTATGCTTGCGTTTTTCAAAATTTATATTTTAGATGTGCACAGCCTTATTATGTTTTGTAGTCCATTTGAGATTGGCAAATCTCATTGGCTTGCTGCACTCAGCTGCCTCTTTTAAAAAAGTGCAGGATAATCCAATTGCTAGTTCCTACCATTCCCTGAAGTTGCAGTCTGGATTGAGCCTAGTGAGGTAATATGGGTTTTGTGTAGGGACTCACCTGCTTGGGGATCCCCCCTTTACGTTTTGGGAGGTGAGCTTAATACAATCTTTGATCATACTGTAAATAAGAGTCCCAGGTTTTTTTATATTTTCCTTAGCAGTAATGCATTTCCAATATTCCTATATACCTTGAGGTTTTACTTAGTCTTTAGTGTGCCACTGATATTTGTGTTAGATGTTACTATTGCCTTTTCGTGTGACCTATGCTGCGTTTTTCAGAATATATTTTTTGATGTGCAAGCCTTATTATGTTTTGTAGTCCATTGAGATTGGCAATCTCATTGGCTTGGCTGCACTCAGCTGCCTCTTTTAAACCAGTGAAAGGGTAATCCAATTGCTAGTTCCTACCCTTTCCCTGAAGTTGCAGTTGGATTGAAGCCTAGGGGAGGTAATATGTTTAGTGTAGGGACTCCAACTGCTCTGGGATCCCCTTGACGTTTTGGGAGGTGAGCTTAACACAATCTTTGATCAAATACTGTAAACTAAGAGTCCCAGGTTTTTCATATTTTCCTTAGCAGTAGTGCATTTCCAATATTCCTATATACCTTGAGGTTTTACTTAGTCTTTAGTGTGCCACTGATATTTGTGTTAGAATCATCCCAAAAAGAGACGACTAGATGTCCCCATGACATCCCCATACTTGTACATATATACCTGTATGTATATATTTATCACAAGAGGGCGCAAAGCCAAAGGGCAGCGCTAGCTAACCCAGCCACTAAGTACTCATATTGAACAATAAATAAATATCTTAAAAAAAAAATGAAAAACAAATATATTTTAAAAAAATAAAATAAATGAAAAAATAAAAAACATAATTAAATCATTAAATTATATGACTGGGCAGTACATCTGTTTTCACAACTTTAATTTTTAAATTTTATCAAAATGCACCAGCTCCCCACGGTGAGAGGTTCTTTCATATTAAAAAAATTCTCCAAATCCCAGAAATCATCTGAAAAAAATAAAAAACAAAATTAATAACAAAATTGCATATTCTTAATTTATGCAGATATCCAACACACATCAGACGGAAAAGAGAAAAAGAGAATAACGAACATCAGGGGCAAACCCCACACCTCACATACCCGGTAATATTTTAAATTCTACATTTAATCCATTAGGTTTTAACGAGTTATAAAAAAAAGATCCAATATAGCTCCCTATGTTTTAAGGACATGATCCTCTCACCTCCTCTCCTATTCATAGGAACATGATCAATAAGCATAAATCTTAATTCCTTTTCACTATGTCCCAACTCCACAAAATGCTTAGTGTAACGGGTTGCGCGCGTTCCCATAACGAAATTTTATAATCTTAAAAGGGTCCCAGCATGGAGGGGGGTGCGAGGGGCACGCACGGCCGGGACGCGGCGCCACCAGTTCCATACCACACACTCACCTGGCCGCGCTCCCGTCTCGGTCCTCGTTCCCTGCGGCCGGAAAGGGCATGCGCGCCCCTGGCAGCTGCGCGCATCTGCGCTCGTCCTTGTGAATTTAATGGGACTAGCTGCGCCGGTAATGGTTATTACGGGCGCGTTCCTATATTAAGTGTGACCCAAACGTCACTCCCTGTGGATCTACGTTGCTCACGAGCCATAGAGAAAGCATTACTTAAAAGTGTATTCCTGCTTTACCGTGTACGCATGACTCTCGCGACGTTTCCCGACTACCGAAACCTCTGCCGCCGGCCCTGTCCTTTGCATGTCCTCCGATCCACGAACCCATTGCCGCACTGCCTGACTTCTGCTCTGCCCACGTCTTCGATTATCGGACTACGTTTCTTTATCCACGCTGCTCCTTCGGCCGACCTACACGTAAGCATGTTACGGTCTGGGGGGAAGACACCTGGTAGCCGACTAAATACCGAGCAAAGTCCTCCGATCACGCTTTCGGGGTCTCTGCGTGAAACAACCTGGGGCCTACTTTAGATTCGTTCCCTGGCGTGATTAATTACCTATCGCTTGCGGTGTAGGAGGATCCATACCCAGACGTCACAGTTAGTTCAATGCCTTGGGATCCCGCCAAGGGTGCCCCTGCCAACAATCGCGGATCTTACTACGTTGGTGGCCAGCAGTCGCAGCCAAATCGCCACAACAGGCACAGGCAGTTGGGCACAGCCTCTAAGCATTTGATGCGTCAGCTCTCGATCCCAGCAAACAGTCTCCACCTGCGGGCCCACGGTCTGTGACTCCGTCTACGTCAGCCGTTCCATTGGCTACAGTGGGACCAAACTTAGGCTCACCTGACAATGTAGCTTGGCGGGGGATCCCAAGCTCTGCGGTGTTTATTAAAACAGTGTCGATGGCACAAATTGGAACTGATGGGGATCAGTTTCCTCGGGAGAGGACTTAAGTGGCCTTGTGGTGAGCCTACTTTCACGGGGAAAGCCCTGGTTTGGGTCGACCTCTCGGGTACAGGGAATGCCTGTGAAATCTGCGGATTCATTCAGACTTCTCCAAGAATTCAGTCTTTCGAGGAGCCGGCCGCGTGCTTCCTTTGCTGAGGGACCGCCCTCTGAGCCTTCGTCAGGCGAAAACTCTCGGTGGGTGACTTATGCGGTACAAGTTTCCGTAACTGGATTTGGAGCCTCCGTGGGTATAGATGCGCTCTGGTGACACTTTCAAAAGGGCTCGTTCCAGCCGATGGTAAAGGACGCTTTGGCAAGCAAGAGACTCCCGTCCTCCCTGAGTGATCTACATTCCTGCTAGACAACTCGGATTGATATAGGTTCGCTGAGGGAGGAAGAGCTGCGGCACGGAAGAGACTCTGCAGCCCCGTCGGCGGTTTCACCTGCCACGGTTATCCGCCATCCTCCCATTTGCTGGTCCCTCAAGGCCTCTGAGGTGGATAACCCTTGCAAGTGGACCGGACCCAGTTATCGGGCAGGAAGTTGAAAAACCTGTGCCGAACCGAGACCCCCCACCTCCCTCCCCCCCCCCACCCCTCCCCCCCCCCCCCCGAGAAGCTTTGTCTCTACTGCGCCAGCCGGACCATTCGCAGTACTCGTCAGCATACATCCAGCGTCCGCGGGATAACTCCTCACACCTAGGAGCCGTTGGAAGAGGCGGTCCTTGGTTGCAGTTTCCCCCTCTACCACGTTGATGATGCAAGTGGAGGTGACCAATGATGCTGTCTCGTTCTGGAGTTCTGCTTTCCCTGGACTCGGCATCTGCGGGAATCTTCATCCGTGCCGCTCATTGTTATACCCTGGTACAGCAGCCTGTTGTCCGGCTGGGAGAAGCCCTTTGCTTATTTCTTCGGTCAGTGGGAGGTCCATCAGTGACCCCATCCAGTACGTAACCCGGCCGGTGACACTCCGTGTGGGGCGGCTTACATAAGGAGAAGATCGGGTTCAACGTTCTGTCCCGGTGATCCTCGGGCGATCCTCTTGGGGCTTCCCTGGCTGCAAGTCTCTGCACTACGTCGCATTTGGAAAAGACAGGCGAAGTCTGCGGTTGGGAACGGAATGTCGGGAACCAATTGCTGGAGGTACCTCCGGGGGGGCGGTGCCGGTGCCTACTCTTCTCCGCCTCCGTTGTACAAGCCTCGTTGCCTGGCATTGGGTGAAACGTTGTTACCGGACTTTAGGGTTGTATGCATCCGAGAATGAGGCGATTCGCTGCACACCACAATCGGGACTTAGACTGTCCTATTGACCGATACTCCTATGGATACCATGTTCCACCCGGGGGGAGGGTCTACCAGCTGTCCGGTGCCAGAGACTCAGGCACATGAGTCGGCCTAACTCGGTGAAACCTGCAGAAAGGATTCATTCGTAAGTCCTTTCCCCTGGCCGGGCCGTGTTTTTTCTTCGTGAAGAAGAAGGATGGTTCCCTCCGTCTCCAGTCCTATAGATACAGGGGTTAAGTAAGATCACCGTATTAAGAAACCGCTAACCCTCTCCACACTGATATCAGTGCTGTATTTGGCCGTCTAAAGGGGGCTAAAGTGTTCTCCACAAGTTGGTTTTGACGAGGAAAGGAGAGGCCCTATAAACTTGTCTGAATTCAGGAGGGGGGGGGGACGAGTGTGAGGGAAGACGGCGTTCAATACCCGAGTTCGGATATTTCTGTTGAGTAACTCGTGATGCCCTTTGGGCTCTGTAACGCTTCGCAGCGGTGTTCCATGAACTCGGTCAACGTTGTCTTCCGAGGTTTAGTGTACACCTGTGTCATAGTGTACCTACGATGACTTCACTGATTTTCTCCCCTTATTTCAGGACTCACCAGGGCCCCAAGTCACGCAAGGTTCTCTGCATAACGTCTGGCAGCAACGATGTACGCCAAGTGGAGTATGTTATTCCATCGACCAAGCCTACCTTTCTCGGCTACATTAGTCTCGGCTAGGCTAAAGATGGACTCGGCTAAACTCTCTGCGGTGCTATCTAACTGGCCCCGTCCTGACGGTCTATCGGGCGTTACAGCGCTTCCTGGGCTTCGCCAAATTATACCGGACCAATTTATTTACCCAGTTCTCTCAACCTTGGTGGCTCCCCTATCATGGACCTTACAGGATGATGACGACACCAGAGATGTTGGCCTCCGGAGGCTGAGAAGGCGTTTGTGGAATCTATAGACGGCCTTTCCAAGCTCCCTGTCTTGGTCCGAGCATGACTACGAGAGACGTTCTCTTTGGGTGGTGGATGCCTCATTCTGTGGTGGGCACGGGGCGGGTCCTCACAAGGGAAGTTCAAACGGCAAGTTTTAGCACTTGTGGGTTCTTCTTCTAGACGCTTTTCGCGGCTGAGAGTGGAACTATGCCATTGGGGACGGGACACTCCGTGGCGGCCATCTAGGTAGCACCTAGTGGCAGTGGCGGACTTCTGCTGGAGGGAGGCTCGTCACCCAATGACATCTTAACAGACACAAAATATTTGTTGTATTCTTCAGTCGGACCAAAGTCTTAACCTCGATAATGCACGGTGGTCTCTTTTTTTTTTACTCGGTTTGATTTTTGTATACATTTCCGGCATGCTGAGGATAAACGGTCATGGCGGATGCCATCGTAGTGCCTACGGAGGTGGTCGAGCGGTTCTGAAGAACCCGTGTCCTCATCTCATCATTTCCCCCGGTCGGTTGGTTACGTGGCTCCCGCTGGTCTCCAAAAACATTTTACTGAAGCAAAAGACTTACGTTGCCGTGGCATCAGGAAGAAGATTCTGGAAGTGGGGGGCTTAGCTCCTTTGTGGCTGGCCATCACGGAGTCGGAAATGTCTTATGCTTTGATTCGCTGGAACTTTTAACTGGGGCCGATCTAGCATACTGGATGTCAAAGGACTTCACACTCGCTGTGGTCATTGTGCTCGAACTAAGTCCCACGCCACAGGCCAGCCAGGTCTCTGCCATCCGCTTGACTGTGCAGGAATAACCTTGGAACGCACATAGCGATGGACTTCGTCTACTAGGACCTACAGTCACTCCTCTGGGAATTCAGGCATCTGGGTACGTGATGACCCGGTTATTCAAATAAAGTCCAACTTTGTACCTCTCCATGGCCTGCTGTCTGCCACCACTAATGGCTAATCTTTTTCTTGCTCGGATATCTTCCGGCTCATGGATACCCTCTCACATTGTCTGCGACAGCCGTGTTCAATTTGTTTCCAGATTATGGGTGCTTTATGCTCGTCTGCAAGTCAAGTTGGACTTTCATCGAGCATACCACCCTCAGTCCAATGGGCAGGTTGGTAGAGGGTGTGAAACCATGATTCTGGTGGAATACCTATGCACCACTTTGGTGTACGGTCCATCAGGACAAACTGGAACATCCGAGTTCTCACGTGGGATGAATTGGCATTGATAACCATCGGGACTCGGAAGATGCGGCGTCTCCCGTTCTTTGTATAGTCTTTGGCGCCACGCCACCGCACCGCCCCCTAACCTCTGCTCATGACTCGGTGTACCGCTTTGTCAACGGACCCAGTGTTCGCGATATAATAGATATGGTCAAGGAGACGCGATGTTCTCTACTTCGGGCCTCTGCCCGTATGACATCTCCGGCAGGACAAAAAAGGAGAAGACATTGCCAGACGTTTCTCCTGGGACCAAGTTTGGCCTCTCCTCAATTTATGTGCCCGGCGCTGATAGGTCCCTAGTCTTAAATTTGGGCCCTCGCTCTCCTCAGATCCCTTAAAGGTTCTTCGGCAGTTGAACCGGATGACATACAAGCTTTGTCTGCCTCCATCTCTCGGATTCCACAACAGCATTTCATGTATCCTCTTAAGCCTACTGGTCTGTAACCGGTTTCTATTCGGACAGAAAGTGACGCATTCCCAGTAGCCGAATCCACGGACAATCTTCGAGGTAGGAAAGGACATTTTAGCTATGAAAACGGTCAGAGGGAGACGTTTCTTCCCTCGTGGATTGGTGGGCGGCATCGGACCCCGAGGAGAGATCCTGTGAGCATGAATCTATAGATCCTGAATAGGAATTTCCTCAGATTCCTGCAGCCCTAAAAAGGTGGGGAGGACTAAGGGGGGGGAGGGGTTACGTGTAACAGGTTGCGCCGCAGGTCCCGAGGCCACGGACACTCGCCAGGTCGCACCTGCGTTTCCCCAATAAGGGTCCCAAGTTGTGGTCGAGGTGCCGCGGCAGCACGACGGCACTGGCCACAGGCGCCTCCCGTTCCATTCCTCTCACCTGGGCCTAGCTCCCGTCGGTCCTAGTTCCCTGCCGGCCGGACTGCGCTGATGCGCGCCATGGCGCGCAGGCCTCTAAGCGCTCGTCCTCCTTGGGAATTTAAAGGGACAGTGAGCCGGTAATTGGGTAATTACCGGGGCCTTGTTCCCTATATACTGTGTTGCACCCACGTACAACTTCACATGCTGGATCTACGTTGCCCGAGCCATAGAGAAAGCATTCCTTTAATGTGTATCCTGCTTTACCGTGTACCTGACCTTCGGCTACGTTTCCCGACTCCGTACCTTGCCGCGCCCTGGACCCTTCTGCATGTCCACGACCACGAACCAATTGCCGCCTGCCCTGACCTCTGCCTGCCACGACTACGATTCTGGACTACGATTCTTTACCTCGCGGCACTCGGCCGCCACACCGCTAGAAAGTCCACGTCAGGGGGGTCGACCTGGCTGCTCACGCCGCAGAAGTCCATTCCCGTTTGCGGCGGGACTTGGTGATAAAACCGGGGGATACTTAGATTCCGTACCTGCTGGCATTAATCTTCCAGCGCTTGCGGTGTCCGGCGGATCCACTACCTGCCGTCACGTTAGATCCAGCAATGAGATCACGCCAAGGTGCCCCTGCCAACATCGGGATTCTTACAACGTTGGTTGCCCAGCTGTAGCAGCACAATCGCACAACAGGTCACAGCAGTTGGGCAGTCCCGCCATGATGCATCAGTTACCTCGCCATCAGCAAAGTCTCAACCCTGCGGCCCCGTCTGTGTGACTCGTCTACGTAAGCCGTTCCATGGGCTACCGTGGGACCCAAAACTTCGGCTCCCCTTACCCATTAGCTTTGCCGGGGATCCAACGCTCTGCAGGTGTTTCATTACCCAGTGCTCGGTGCACATAGAACTGATGGGGATCAGTTTCCCTCGGAGAGGTAAAAGTGGCCTTAGTGGTGAGCCTACTATCATGGGAAAGGCCCGTCGGCTTGGGCGACTCCCTCTGGGACTGGAATGATTCCTGTGTCTGCGGTTCTACAGACCTTCCTTCCTTAGAATTCCCACCGTCTTCTCGTGAGCCGGCCGCGTGCTTCCTCTGCTGAGACCGCACTTCTTGAGCCTTTCCTCAGGCGCGTCCTCTGGTGGGTGACTATTTGCCGGTACAGTTACCGGTACCTGGCTTCGGAGCTAACGTGGAATCGATGCCGCCTCATGTGCACTTTCAAAAAGGGCATAGTCCAGCCGGGTTAAGGAGATTTGGCCAGCAAGAGACCTTCCGTCCCCAGAGCTGAAACTAATCCTGCTAAGCAAACTCGGATTGATATAAGGTTCGCTGTGAGACAGGAAGAGCTGCGGCAAGGAAAGGACTCATGCACGCCCCAGTGCGGCGGTTTCTACCTGGCCCCGGATTTTACGCATCCTCCATTGCTGCTCACCTCAAGCCTCTGAGGTGGAACCACTTGCAGTGGACCGGGCCCAGTTATCGGGAGGCAGGAGCTGAACCGTCGCCGAACGGAGAAGCTATGTCTCTACCTGCGCAGCCCGGAAACAATTTCCGCAGAAGCTGTCCAGCTACGTACCCCAGAGTACGGGAATACTCTCACAACGTGGAGACGTAGGAGAGGCTGGTCCTAGGTGCAGTTTCCCCTCTACACGTTGATGATGACCAGTGGAGGTGTCACGGATTTGCTGGTCGTCGTTCTGTGTTCTGCTTTCCTGGAATCAGGCTATGCCGGGTTTTCTTCCTTGCCACATTTGGTAACCGGTACGCATACCTGTTGTCTGGCTGATGGAGAGCCCCTGCTTTTTTCTTCGAGTCAGTGGGGAGAGTCTTCAGTGAACCCCATCCAGTTACGTAACCCGGCAGGTGACACTCAGTGTGGTGGCGGCTTATAAGGAGAAGTTAGGGTTCTCCACGTTCTGTCCCGTGTTCTCCTCGGCGATTCCTCTTGGGGCTTTCCTGGCTGCAACGTCAGCCCCTCAGCACGCTCGATTGGAAACAGGCGAAGTCCATGCGTTGGGGACCGGAATCGCCAGAAACCATTTTGCTTGGAGGTATCTCATGCCCGGTGACATACCACATTCTCCGTCCTCCGCTTGTCAAGCCGTTGACAGGCCTGCCGACCCGAAGTACCTTGGATTTGGGGATGTATTTTCTGAGAAAGAGGCGATATCGCTGCCACCACATCGGTCTACGACTGTTCTATTGACCTCCTCCTAGGAACCAGTCCAACCCGGGGCGGGTTTCCTAACCCCGATTCTATGTCCTTGCCGAGAGAAGAGACTAGGCCTATGTCGCTACATTGGGAGAGTACCTGCAGAAAGGATTCATTCATACGTTCCTTCTCCCCAGCCGGAGCGGGTTTTTCTTCGTGCAGAAGAAGCGATTGTTACGACGTCCGTTATATAGGGTACTACAGGGGTCTAAATACAGATCACGTAAAGAAACCGTACCCTCTCAAACTGATCATAAGTGCTGTTTGACCGTAGCAAGGGGGCTAAAGTGTTCTCCATGTTGGATTGCAGAGGAGCCTTATAAACTCGTCAGAATTAGGGAGGGCGGGACGAGTGGAAGACGGCGTTCAATACCGAGATGGACATTTTGAGTAACCTCGTGATCCCTTTGGGCTCTGTAACGCGTCCGCGGTGTTCCATAGAACTCTTCAACGATGTCTTACCGGGATATCTTGTACAACCTGGGTCTTAGTTGTACTTAGATGACATCCTGATTTTTCCCTACTATTCAGGACTCACCGGGCCCTAGTACGCCAGGTTCTGCAACGTGCGCCAGCACCGTACTGTACGCCAAGTGGAGCTATGTTTATTCCATCGACCTGCTACTTTCCTCGGCTACAATAGTCTCGGCTGACAAGGCCTAAAGTTGGACCGGCTAATAAACTCTCTGCGGTGACTACAATTGCCCCGTCCTGACGGTCTGTCGGGGATACAGCGCTTCTGGGCTTCGCAAATTATTACCGGCAATTTATTTTCCCAGTTCATCCACCTTGGTGGGCTCTCGTGGCCCTTAATTGGAAGAATGCGAACCAGAGGTTGGCCTACGCGGAGGATGAGAAGGCGTTTGTGGATCTAAAGATGGCCTTCTCCAATGCTCCTGTTATTGGTACAGCCTGGGACTCGAGAGGGACCGTTCTCTTTGGGAGGTGGATGGACTCTCTTCCGTGGGGGGCAGGGGCGGTTCCTCACACAGGGAAAGTTTCCAAAGGCAAGATTCGCAATGTGGGTTCTCTCTAAGACCTTTTCGCTCAGGCTGAGCGGAACTATGCCATTGGGGGGACCGGGAAAAAACTCATTGGCCATCAAGTTGCCCTAGAGGGTGTGGCGACCATCTGCTGAGGAGGATCTGTCACCCATATGACATTCTTAACAGACCACAAAAAATGTGTTGTTGTCTTAGACGGGCCCCAACGTCTTAACCTCGAAAAGCCCGGTGGTTCTCTTTTTTTTTCTCGGTTTGATTTTCATATACATTTTCCGGCCTGCTGGAGAATAACGTCAAGGCTGAGGCCCCTCTCTCGTGCCACTCGTACGTGTCGTGACGAACCGTGTGTCACTAACTCATATTTCCCCCGAACGGTTGGGTCAGTTGGCTCCCGAGGTCTCCATAAAACATTCTCACGGGCAAAGACTTACGTGCCTCTGGCACTCAGGAAGAAGATTTTTCTGGTGTTGGGGGGCTATAGCTTTGTGGTGGCCATCCGGAGCTAGGAGTGTATGCTTGATCTCGCCGGCACTCACTGGTGAGCCGGGAGCTCTTAGCACAGATGTAATGGACTTCACACTCGCCCTGTCGTAATTGGTCTCGGAACAAGGTACCACGCCAACAGGCCCGCAGGTCTCTTGCATCCGGACTGTGCCGGATAAATATCCTCTTGGACGCACATAGCGACGGACTTCGTTCAACAGAACTACAGTTCATCTGGGAATTCTGTAACTCTGGGTCGTGACTGGTACCGGGTTCTCAAAAATGTCCACCACTTTGTATACATCTACCTGGCCTGCAGTCTGCCCCTCATTTGGCTAATTCTGTTCTTCCGGCATATCTTCGGCTTTCATGGACTTCCCTCTTCACTATTGTCATTAACCGACCGCATGGTGTTCAATTGTTTCACGATTTGGCGTGCTTTATGCTCCCGACTGCAATGTCAAGTTGGACTTTTTCATTCGACTTACCTACCTCTGTCCAAATGGCAGGTGGCGAGAGAGTGATCCAGATTTGGGAGAATACCTACACCACTTTTGGTCACTGAGACGTCAGGACAACTGGACGAGCTGCTTACGTGGGCTGGAATTTGATATAACCATTCGTGGACTCGGAAGCTGCCGGCGTTCTCCCGTTCTTTGTAGTCTATGGCCGCCACCCGCACACCGCCACCTCCCTCTGCCTCTGACTCGGATGTGCCCGCTGTCAACATCAGGTGCGAAGATATCAAGGCAACATCTCGGCAGGAGGACGCGATGTTCTAACTTCGGGCTCTGCCCGTATGAAGTCTAGGCAGACAAAAAGGAGAAGACCATGCCCCGACCGTTTCTCCCTAGGGGACCAAGGTTTGGCTCTCCTCAAGAATGTGCGCCTGAAGGTCCCTAGTCTTAAATTGGGCCTCGCTTCCTCGGACACCTTCAAGGTTCTTCGGCAGTTGAACCCAGGTGACACCTGGCGTTCCATACGGGTCCCAGTGTGGTACGGGGGGTGACGCGGAGCTCGCACGTGGCCGCGGAGCCACCCGTTTACACTTACCACTCAACCTGGCCTTGCTCACGTTCCGGTCCTCGTTCCCTGCCGGCTCGGAAAATGCGCATGCGCCACCATGGCGCGCGCGCCGCGCTCGTCCCTTGTGAATTTAAAGGGACAGTGCGCCAGGTAATTGAGCGTTATTACCGGAGCGTGTTCATATATAATGTTGCTCCCAAGTCACTTCCCTGTGGGTATACATTTGCACGTGCCATTAGAGATAGCGTTCCTTAAAGTGTATTTCCTGCTGTTACGTGTCGGACCTCTCGCTTCGTTTCCCGACTCCGAACTTCTGCCGCCTGCTCCTGGACCTTCTGACTGTCCACGACACGGAACCATTGCCGCTGCCCTGACCTTATGCCTGCCACGACTACACGTTTTCGAACTACGATTCTTTGTACCCTCGCCGCACCTCGGCCGCGGCCGCCACCGCTAGCAAGTCGGTCCAGGGACGACGATCCTGGTAGCTCACAGCCGCAGCAAGTCCATCCCGCTTTGCGGGGAGCTTGGTGAAAAACGGGGGGCCTACTTGTTACCATTCCCTGGCGTGGCTTAATACTATCGCTTTGCGGTTGGTCGGCGGATCATCTACCAGCCGTCACAATTAGGCACTGGAAAAGATCCAATCTCTTTTTTTTTTTTATTTCGTATTTTTGTTGATTGATGCTTTTTTTCATAAACCCCTATCTCACCAATATTACAATAGTTTAAAAAGGCACCAAAGAGCATAAACCCCCCAATCCGAAGGCTGTCAAATAATAATTGATCTAGCAAGACCCCCCTTTTTGGGGGTGATAAAAATACCCTTTTTGCATAAATCCCAGTTTCCAAATAAACATGGAAAACAACCCTTCCTAGAGACACCAAAATATGTCTGTTTAGGACCCAATTTTCCACCAACATCGGATTTCACCAAACGGTCCTTTAAATTTTCTACCCCCTTTTAAGCAAAAGGGCTTTATGAAAAATTTCATCTATTTTCATTGTTTTTTGAATTATAGCCCAAATGTCTTTTAAAATTCTGAAATTTTCCACTAAGTCATTTAGGTAGACACAACGGAACCCTTTTCTCCCACCTCGCTTTCCCCAAAAAAGATCCGTCTAATAACTTTTTTCCCCCTGACCGATGTTAAAAATAAAAAAATTTCCTGGGAAACCCTATTCAAAAATTTATCCCCATTTTATCCAAAAATACACAAAATTCTCTTCCCTATCAACTATCCCCCTAACCCCCCAACATTGACTAAGGGGGGAATAATCTCCGTCTTGGTGACAGCTCTCAAAAAGCAATGTTGTTTTTTTACTGTGGGTTTAACAAAAGTCTATGTAACTTGTGTTTTTCAATATACTCAGTATCTAGGGGAAATTTAATTTATCAAAGAAAAAGTAATGTGAAGCAAACGAGAAACAATTTATTTAAAAAAATGAGAAAAAGTAACAAATCTCTTGATACCCAACCAAATCAAAAAAGTTCTATATACCGCCACCCCCCAAACAAAAACAAAGTAGGTGAAATAAAAAAACATTCCTCATAAAAGGCAAATATAAATTTGCATAAGAAGGGGCTACATGCGACCCCATAGCTGTTCCTTGCAACTGTAAATAAAAAGAATCCTCAAACTAAAAATAATTCAAGTGAGTTTTAAATTTCCAAAAAAATTTAATAAAATACCCACAGCTTTTCCCCAAAAAAATTTTGGGGATTTTCCTCAAAAAATATTCCACAGCATTTTTACCTTTTTCATGATCAATTGATGTGTACAAAGATACAACATCAAAAGACACCAAAATGGCCCCGTCAGGTATATATATATCTCATCAATTTTAGTCAAAAAATCAGTGGTATCTTTCAAAGAGGACTTCATCTTAAGCACTAATAGAGATAATACACGATCTAAAAAAATTGAAATATTACTTGTGATGCTCCCCTCGACCTGAAACTACGGCCCGCCCAGGGGGATCTTTTGGGGAATTTATGAGTTTTTGGGGATATATACGTATAGTACAGGTGTTGTAGGATAATCTATCTTTAGAAATTCAAACAATTTTTTATCCAGAATATTTTTCTCAAGCCCCATCATAAGAATTTCAGTAATCTTTTTCATAAAAATCCTTTTAGGATCTTCTGATAGTTTCCTATATACCGCTGTATCATTCAGCTCTCGATAAACCTCTTTTAAATACATACTTAAATTCATGATTACAGTAGCTCCCCCTTTATCAGCGGGCTTCACTACCAAACCACGATTATGGACTAAATCCTGTAAAGCCTCCATCCCCAGACTTGTTTAAATTTTGGGGATAAAAAAGCCTTTTATCCCCTTTTTCCCTAAACCCCAATTTAAACCTTCCTCACTAATTTTTTATAAATGTCTAAAAGCAGGGGGAAAAAATTGGTGGATTAAATTGACTCTTTAATTTTAATTTTAAAAATTCCCTTTCACATTAATTTTACTGTTTTCCAATCATCCCATTTAACAATGGCCCAATTTTGACTGATTAAACAAAACTTTTTAAATTTTTAACTTTCCCAAAAAATTGATGGAACAATTTCCCAAATGGAAACCCCCAAACCTTTTTCTCGAAGGAAAAAAAAGATAAACCCTTACTCAATAACTTCATTTGGTCCTCAGTCAATTGTGTAGAAGAGATATTTACCACTATTTCGCTGCTAGCAGATTTTTCTTCTTTGAATTTTTCCCTTGGGGACTGAGTCACAAATTGTTTCGTATCTTGTTCTTTTGTGTGGGTTTTTGTTTTTCGGGCCCCCTCTTTTGGCGTTTTCCCCATAGTTTTAATCCCGAAAGAGTTCTGGTCCCCAAAAAATCTTCCTGCAAAACCATTATTAGATGATTTTTTCCCAAAGTCCGGGCCCTTTTTCCGAACTTTCCCATCCCTGCTGTCATAAGTATTATACTATGTATAAACTCGAAACCCGAATAATCATTTTGATTAACCCCCCCGTGCCATTTTCTCCCTTTTTAATTCCTCAGTCTCAGAACAAATCTTTCCAAAAGAAACAATTTAAAATCCCATGAAAAATTTTTAAATTCTTTTTTTTCAACCAAACAGTTTTTTAAAGACGATAAAAGTTTTTTTGCAATTTTTTCCGCATGTGTTAAATTTATTTACTCCCAAAAATTTCCCTATTTAATACCATTAAATCCATCGCATATTAAAATTTGAAATTTGTTCATTTCTTGGTGGCGGAAAAAATTTTTTGTAAATTAATATGATTATTTACTATTGGGTAATTACTCCTTGTAAAGCATATTTCACATTGCTTTAAAAGATCCATTTTCGGAGTTGAAAAGTTTCGGTGTATGGGTAAAAAAAACAAAACAGGGTTTTCTTTAATCGGGTGGAGTGCGTTTGGGTTTTTTTTTTTTGGGTACTGAGTCTTGTTTCCCGGGCTGTTCCGCGGCACCCCCTCTAAAATATTCCCCTGAAAAGTGCTGGGATTTTTTCTTATTTTTTTTTCAAATTTTCTAGCTTTCTATCTTTTCATCAAAAAAATTTGTGAAAAATTATTGAGCACGGATTACCTGTATACAGTTTAGTTGTTCTGAGTGCTAGTTTTGCATACAGACCTGATATTTTTTATGTCCTGCTTCTTGTGTGCTATCTAGATCATCTGAATCCAGGGCTGGTATTGAATAAGATACGGAGCTGTAAGCTGATGCATTTCCTGCTGTGCATAATGACATGATCTGGGATTGTGACTTGGATAAGCACGCCTTAGTAAAAGAATGTATTTAACCAGCACCTATTAAACATAATTCCAGGCTGGTGCAGAGCGCATTGAGGTAAGCCTGATAGTAAATGAATCATCTGCTTTGTGTAAAGGCTTTTGTTAAGTCTACAGAGCCACAAAGCAGAACAGCATTACACATAAAATAGACTCGCTGCAGCCAAATCTCTATCCATACAGTAACAATTACTGCCGTCTGCACTGCTCCGGAGACACTGAGACTGGCAGAAAACCTTCAAAGGAACACATCATCATTATTGATTATCTTGAATGCACAGTGGAGCCGGTATTGGACATGCAAATTTATGCAATTTTCTTTTTTTTTAAATGCATTTGCTGAAAAAAAAAAAAAAAACCATTAGAAAATCTACTATATACTGAATGCAGGTATATACAAAATTGATCCTAAAAAAGTAGCAGGAATAGCAACAGAAGGGATATGATGGAAGCCTCAATAGGGGCACAGTGCCAGGTACGATAATGTGAGTTCTCTGACTGTCACTACTGTATGAACACTGTATTTGGCAATATTATATGTAGTCTTGCTTGAATACAATAGGTTCATGTTGAGTCTGACAATGGTTCAACAGACTTGTAAAAAATTAGGGTTCAAGAAATCCCAAACCACATTTTTTTTAATATTATGATCCTTTTTCTAAGCATAACTCTAAACCTAAATTAGGGTTAGAGCTAGGGCTTAAAGGGGTTTTCTCACTACAAAGATGACCTTTTAACAACTAGAGACCGGTAATTGGAGACTTTTTCAAAATACATTGCTCTTTTACATTACTCAAGAGATAAGAGTGCTTTTATCTGCTCTGAGTGTACACAGGTTTCTAGGGTTACCTAACCATGCTCTGTTATCTGACTTGAGCAGGGAGTGATGTCACCATGGACTGACCTGGCAGACTAATTATCTCTAACAAGATTAGCTTTTTGTTTACAGAAAAGAAATTATTTACACTCCTCAGAGCAATTGTAGCTTTGTTTACTTACAGATTATATCTACTGCACTGCTCTTTGTAATGCCTCAGCTAGTTACAGTGAAGCTAAATATAATAATCACTGCTATAAAACCACCCACAGCCTGAAGAGAGAGAGAGAAAAGCTACCTGTGACTTTGAAACTGTATAGTGAGAAAAGCCCTTTAAGGGTTAACATACCATATTGGAGCACTCCCTGTCTGGCGGCCATCATTTACATTATGACATCACTTCGGATTATCATAACATAACCTATGTTATGGTATTTGGAAGTGACGATAGAGCAGAAGTGATGGCGCATGGGGAGTGCCTCTGGACAGGGAGCGGCAAAATACTGCATCTTAACCTTTAAAAACACCCAAATAATCTTAACTACAATTTAGGGCCACATTTCTGAAAGCTGTCCAGGTCGAAGACTTTCTTTGTTGCTTATAGCAACCAATCAGAGCCCACAGCAACCAATAAGAGCCCACAGCAACCAATCAGAGCCCATAGCAACCAATCAGAGCTCATAGTATCCAATCAGAGCCCACAGCAACCAATAAAAGCCCACAGCAACCAATCAGAGCCCGCAGCAACCAATCAGAGCGCATAGCAACCAATCAGAGCGCATAGCAACCAATCAGAGCTCATAGCAACCAATCAGAGCTCATAGCAACTAATCAGAGCTCATAGCAACCAATTAGAGCTCATAGCAACCAATCAGAGCCCATACTAACCAATCAGAGCCCATAGCATCCAGTTAGGCCTCATAGCAACTAATCAGAGCTCATAGCAACTAATCAGAGCCCATAGCAACCAATCAGAGCTCATAGAAACCAAACAGAACCCATAGCAACCAATCAGAGCCCATAGCAACTAATCAGAGCCCATAGCAACCAATCAAGCCTCTTAGCAACCAATCAGAGCCCATAGCATCCAGTTAGGCCTCATAGCAACTAATCAGAGCTCCCCTTTTTTTCATATAGTGATCTGAGAAAATAAAAGGGGAGTTCTGATTTGTTGCTATGAGGCCTAACTGGATGCTATGGGCTCTGATTGGTTGCTACGAGGCTTGATTGGTTGCTATGGGCTCTGATTAGTTGCTAGGGGCTCTGATTGGCTGTTATGGGCTTTGATTGGTTGCTATGAGGCTTGATTGGTTGCTATGGGCAACAAATAAAGTCTTAGACCTAGACAGTTTTCATACATGTCTCACCAGAAGTGAAACTGCACCAGGAGCACCGCTGGACCGAAGTGCCACAGAAAGATAAGTTAACTTAAAAACACTTGTAAACACCCTTAACCTTCGCTATAGGTTAGAGTTCTAGTTTGTGTTAACTATAGAGTGGATCAGAAGAGCCACTGAATGGTAATTTAACCTTTAAACAACTGTAGAAAAAGACACTAACCTCAGTTTAGGGCTACTGTTTGGGTTAGGGATAGGGTTACCATAGCATAACCTATGTTATGCTAGATGGAAATGACGGCACACCAAAGGCAACATGTCTGAAAATAGGCGGCACCCCGTCAGTTTTTAGGCACATTAAATCAGTGTAAAGTATGATCCTCTCAAAAATCTGGTGTAGGTATACCTTGCATAGTAAACATAATGCGCCTAAGAAGGCGCCTTGCACCTAAATAGGCACATTGGACAAATCGCGGCACGTAGCATATCATTGGTAGTGTATGTAATGTGCCTATCGAGGCGCATTGCACGACGGAGGCGCATAACATATCATTAATAGTCAATGTAACGCGCCTCAATAAGCGCATCGCGCGACGGAGAAGCACAGCGCATAATTTTTAGGTGCATTACAATGTGTCGTGCCCAGCGTATAATGCGCCTAGTTTTGGTGTACGACGGTTCATTTACATCAAGGATATGACGTCAAAAGTGTTTTGGGCGTAAAATAAACCAAGAAACTGACGTTGGCGTGTTGGGACATGTCGCCTCAAGAGTTCTGCGGGGCAAAGCGCAAGAAGAAACAGTAAGTTTGACCTTTAAACACCTGTTAAAAAAAAAACGTAACCCCAATTTAGGGTTAGAGGTAACTTTTTCCCGATTTTTGGCAAGATTCACTTCAGACCAACCTAAATCGATTGCTTAGATTCAAGAAAACAATAATTCAAATTCAAAGCGCAACATTGATTATGTAGTTACTGTGGCAGGAAGAATTAGGTGACCCTTTAGCAGAAACTATTATGTGGCCACTGCAGTTGGCAGTATTATGTGCGTCCTGTAGCATGTAATATTATGTGGCCATTGTGAAAGACATTAAAAGTTAATTACTATGGAAGACACTTATGTCAACACTGTGCAGACACTTATTTGTGAGCATTGGAATACACAGTGTTATAAGACACCACTATTATGGCAGAAACTATCATGTGGACACTGTGGATGGCACTATGGTGTGGACACTGGATGGCACTATGGTGTGGACACTGTGGATGGTACTATGGTGTGGACACTGTGGATGGCACTATGGTGTGGACACTGTGGATAGTACTATGGTGTGGACACTGGATGGCACTATGGTGTGGACACTGGATGGCACTATGGTGTGGACACTGGATGGCACTATGGTGTGGACACTGGATGGCACTATGGTGTGGACTCTGTGGATGGCACTATGGTGTGGACACTGGATGGCACTATGGTGTGGACACTGGATGGCACTATGGTGTGGACACTGTGGATGGCACTATGGTGTGGACATCCTGGATTGCACTGTTATGTGAACACCCTGGATGTCACTATTGTGTAGTCACTGTGGATGCCCCTATTATGTGGACACGGTGGATGGCTCTATTGTATAGACACTGTGGAGGGCTCTATTGTATAGACAATGTGGATGGCTCTATTGTATAGACACTGTGGATGGCTCTATTGTATAGACAATGTGGATGGCTCTATTGTATAGACAATGTGGATGGCTCTATTGTATAGACACTGTGGATGGCACTATTGTGTGGATATTCTGGATTACACTGTTATGTGAACACCCTGGATGTCATTATTACGTGGACACTGTGAATCGCACTATTGCTTGAACATTGTGGATGCCACTAATGTGTGGACACGGTGGATGGCTCTATTGTATAGACACTGTGGATGGCACTATTGTATAGACACTGTGGATGGCACTATTTTGTTGTCACTGTGGATGGCACTATTTTGCTGTCACTGTGGATGGCACTATTGTGTAGTCACTGTGGATGGCACTATTGTGTGGATATTCTGGATTGCACTATTATGTGAACACCCTGGTTGGCATTATTACGTGGAAACTGTGAATCGCACTATTACTTGAACATTGTGGATGCCACTAATGTGTGGACACGGTGACTGGCTCTATTGCATAGACACTATGGATGGCACTATTGTGTGGATATCCTGGGTTGCACTGCTATTTGAAGACATAGAAGGTTGTAAGTGGTTGTCTCATCAGTATTTTTGCATTTTTGCAGTCTCTCCTTGAATGACATTGTGCCTTTTCTGCATACTGGTGTGAACTGGTACTTATGCAATGTGTAGTTTTTATCATTCAGTTTCCCTCCTAGTGGACGGGTGTGTGAGTTACTGCTCATTCGTTATCTGCACCTGTTATATCTCTCATATGTAACACTGGGGCTTTTGTTGCCTCCTACTGGGAATAGTCTATTATCCAGCCATTGACCTGTAAGTATGGCCGTGTCTTCTGTACCCACTAGGATATTTACATTTTGTGTGCCTTTTTTAACTACAATACTTTTTTGGGGGTATTGTTGTTTTAAGTATTTAATATTAAAAGTTATATTTTAGTTAGGTGTCCTTCTGCAGTGATTTGACCCAACAGAAGAAAGGTCATCGTGTGGCAATGGCAGCTCTTCTAACTTCCAGGTAATTGTATCACGAAATCCCCATAACGACAGTCACATTTCTCACAGTTGTTATTGTTGTTTTTGTTCTTTTATTTCAGAGTCTTTACTTTGGCACAAGTCTATGTGAAGCCATGAAAGCTACAATTTGTAGCTACTGTTTAACGTGCATAAAATGTTTTTAATGAAATGCAGATGTTGGAACACAACTTACTTCAATTTCCATGGATTTCTTCGTTATTTACCAGAGGCAGGCATTCATTTTCACATCTCCAGGGTTGTAAAGAAAGTTCAATCTATCCTGCTTCACTATTCAGTTTCCAAATATGATTGTGGCGATACCTGAGGGCAATGTTCTCCCACCATTGAAGTGCACCTAAACAATGAACAAGGTCAATCAATGCACAAATAAAAGCCTAATTGACCATGAATTGATTTCTCCCTTTCATTCTGCATGGGAAACTGCGGCGGAGAAGAAGTAATTTCCTTGGAGAGGAATCATTATCCGTATACATCTCGGGTTTAATGTTTTTAGGTTTTCGTTTTTTATTGGTTTCCTTATTTTTCTTTCCTGTTCATGGCTTCGCACGCTAAGATGTCTAAGAAGAGGAAGTTCACATGGAGTCATTTTCACGTGTGTTCCAATTGCGTGTCAGAATATACTGAAAACTGCAGGTATTACGGTCCCAATATTTAACCCCATTCCGACACTTGATTTACAGGTACTTCATGCCGATAAGGAGCTATGGAGCCAGCTGACTTGCAGAGCTCCCTCCATAGTCGGCAGGCACTAGCTGTTAATTACAGCTGACACCCATCGCTGACATCAGGGATCCAACAAGTGTGACCCAAAAAAATGGGAATATGAGGGTGTGCCCAAAAGAAACATGGATGGTCTTCTGGTGGTGAAGGCTCAGTTGTACAGTCAATAGGTGAATGTCCACGGAACACGTCTGAGGGGAAGGTTGTGTTTGATTCCTGTGATTTGTGTTTCAACAAGTTCAATCTTTTACCTATTTTGTGATGTTCGATTCACATGAACAACAAGCAGCTGTGACATTTTGTTTCCTTTTGGGGAAGAGAAAAAAAGCAGCAGAGATGGTTGTTATACTACAGAAAGTCTACATGGAAGCTGCTATGAGGAAAACACAAGTTCAAGAATGGTTCACCTGTAACATAGTAGATAGCGTTGGAAAAAGACCCAGGTCCATATAGTCCAACCTTTAACCCTACAGTGTTGATCCAGAGGAAGCCAAAAAACCCCTATGAGGAGGATGCCAATTGTCTCATACAAGAGGAAAAATTCATTCTAATTCCAATCTGGCAATCGGAATAATCCCTGGTTCAGCGTCCTGTCTCCAAAATGTATAAAAATATTATATTTTTCAAGAAAGGCATTAAAAACCCTTTGTCTTTCAACAACTCCACCATCACCACCTCTTGTGGCAATGAGCTCCTTACTGTCAATGCTCTTACAGTAAGGAATCCTCGTCTATAATAAGGGTAAAATCTTCTTTCTTGTAGACGTAGAGGACGCCCCTAAAGATCTAAGTATAGAAATTTCATACAAGAGATCTGTGTACTGGCCATTTACATATTTGTACATGGTAATTAAATCACCTAAGCCATTTTTTCCTAAACTGAATAACCCCAGGTTTGATTGGTAGTCTTGGTCCTGCAATCCACCCATTCCCAAAGCAACCTTTTCGCCCTTCTCTGCACCCACTCTAGCTTAGCTGTGTCCTTAGCTGTGACAAAAAAATGTAATTGAGGTGATGTCAATGTAATGAGATGTCATTTGGCTTCCTGAACTAATAAAAATGTGATGAAAATTCATCTGGCCGTTATGGAAGATCATTGTCAGGCTATCAATGTAGTTGTCGAGTTTATTGGGATTTCATGATGTTCCTGCCACTAAAGAACCAGTCGTCTGTCTTCCATAGCACCAAGACTCTTCTCTAGTTATGACTTTGGAAAATAATTCATGGTTGTTTTCCAATTATTCCATTAAGGCAGGAAATTGTCCTTCTAGTCAGGGTTGAGCTGGCAAGGCACATATTTTGCTCAACTCTTTTTATGCCCAATTCCTCTGTTAAAATTAGTCAACAGGGTCTCCATGAAATCGTCAGTTACATAAGTTTATCAATAGTCCTATGGCAATCTTCCAGAATGCCTTGACAAATTGTCATTAAACTTTTTATCAGTTTTGGCAGTTCAAGGATGTCTAGAATGTCACTTGGGCTCCCCAGTCCAGCGCTCACTGTACTTACCTCTCAACACTCCTGCTCTGGTGAGGTCCTCTGCTCTGTGCCAGTGCACGCATCCCCTCTGTCTAGGACACGCGTGCCGTCTCTGAGAAATTTAAAGTGCTAGCTCACTGGTGAATGGATAGTCACCGGGCACTGACCCTGTATCTTGGGCCTATGCCCCTTGCACCTTGCTGAATCATTGGTGTTATTTAGTTGGTGTTCCTGAGAGAGATAGTTGCGTTATTCCGTGTACCAGACCTCCTGTTCGTTCCTCCTGACCATGTTGCCTGCTACCTGCCCTGACCTTCCTGCTAGTCCCCGACTATGTTCTTGCCTGCTGATTCTATACCATGCTCACCGGACCATCACCACAAGCAAGTTGCATCAGAGGTAGCCATCTTGGAGTCTCTGGTGAAACCAGAGGGCTACTTAGACTCCGCTCCCTGACATGGCTTATACCACCGCTTGCAGTGGTCCAGAGGGTCCACTCCATAACTGTAACACAGAACAAGGTTGATGATTAACATTTCACCTACTGTATTATGGGAGAACCATCCATAGATTTGTGTTTTACTCATTGCAGCTTCCTTGTAGGCTGTCTAAAGCATAGCAGTCATTTCCACTGCTTCTTCCCAAAAGGAAACAAAATACCATAGCTGCCCGTTGTCTGTATGAATCAGTCATCATAAAATGTGAAAGATTGAACAACTTGTTGAAAAAGAAAATCATTGGAGCCACATGCAACCTTCCCCAATGTATTGACACAGGTAGTGTATCCTTTGGGCCACCGCAAGCGGTGGTAGTGGCCACGCCAGGGAGCGGAGTCTAAGCAGGTCCTGGTCTTCACCAGAGCCCGCCGCAGGGCAGGATGGACTTTCTGCGGCAGGAGTCCTACCAGATCGCTACCCCTGGTGCGACTAGGTTGCGGCGGCTGCCGAGGCGCAGCGAGGTATTGAATCGTGAGGCGAACTCGAAGTCAAGGTCAGGCCAACAGGTCAGGGCAGGCGGTGGAGATTCGTGGTCAAAATCGTAGCTAAAAGGTCAGAAACACGGACTAAACAGGGACGCACTGGCAGGGCCGGGACAAGGCATTTTGGTGCCCTAGGCAAGTACAGCCAATGCCCCCCACCCCAACCCCCCACAAATTTCCTCTCCCCCCTGCGCCATGTCCTGTCACTAATATTCTGCCTATTTAAACATAGCTCCCGCCCCATCTCCTCAGCAGTCACTGCACAATGAAATCAGCCCTAAACAATTTGCTTTTTCAAAATGGGCCTCCCCTTCTATATGACAATGTAATACCCCTAAATAACAGTCACTGAATAATCCACCGATACATGGAGCAAATCTACCAGACAAATGATTGTTACTAAAAAACTCCTACAAAACCAAGACCCAAAACTATTACTACTTAGGGATCCAATAATCCTGCCAGACCCCGCATGTGACTATCAGCTGTACACAGGCTCTGATTACATATACCATCACCATACAGTGACCATATAGTGGTAGACACCAGTGTACACAGGCTCTGCAGAAATATAAGTGATTACACTACAGTTGTGTTTAGTGACTCACAGGAGACATCATTTCTGATCAGCGTCGTTCACTTTCCCTTTTCTTCTCCATCCGGTTCACACCTTCATGCTGATTGCTCCCGGCCAATACTTGTCCCTGAGGATTTGGATACAAAATATCTTATAGAATCCTCACATTTCCAGTAACTCCTTAATTATAGGTATATTAAGTCCCCCAGTTAGACAGGTATATAGATATGCCCTCTCAGTCAGGCAGGTATATGGGGTATTGTCCCCTTAGACAGGTAGGTATAAAAATTTATAGGGGCACTCAGGCAGGTATATAGATATAGGGTCACTCTCAGGCAGGTATATAGACATAGAGTCACCTTCAGGCGGTATATAGACATAGGGTCACTCTCAGGCAGGTATATAGATATAGGGGCACTCAGTCAGGATATAAAATATAGGGTCACTCTCAGGCAGGTATATTGATATAGGGGCACTCAGGCAAGTATATAGGGGCACTCAGGCAGGTTTAATAGCAAATGGGGGCTCAGGGAGGTATATAGGGGCACATAGGCAGGTTTTATAGCTATAGGGGGCTCAGGCAGATATATAGCTAGGGCCACAGGCAGGGTCACCAATATGGGGTCTTTCAAGCAGGCTATAGGGGCCGGGTTGGGCCCCTCCACAGGATATGGGCCCCACACCCGGCGTATCCAAGCAGGAAATGGGGGCCCAGGCAGGCTATGGGGGCCACGGGCAGGCTATGGTCCACAGCAGCATATGGGGGCTCAGGCAGGATTTTTGGGGCCACAGGCAGGCGTATGGGGCCACAGGCAGGCGTATGGGGGCCTCAGGCGGGCATATGGGGCCACAGGAAAGGCAATATGGGGCCACAGGCAGGCATTTATGGGGGCCAGGCAGGCTATGGGGCCAAAGGGAAGGTTAATGGGGGCCACAGGCAGGCTTATGGGGGCCAGGCGGGCATTAGGGGCACAGGCAGGCTATGGGGCCCAGGCAGGGTATAGGGGCCACAGCAGGCGAAATGGGGCCACAGGAAGGCTATGGGGGGCACAGGCAGGCGTATGGGGCCTCAGGCAGGTGTAAGGGGGCACAGGCAGGCATATGGGGCCACAGGCAGGCGTATAGGGGCCACAGGCAGGCGTATGGGGCCACAGGCAGGCGTATGGGGGCCAGGCGGGCTATGGGGCCACAGGCAGGGCGTAAGGGGCCCACAGGCAGGCATAATGGGGCCGCAGGCAGGCGTTAGGGGCCACAGGCAGGCGTATAGGGGCCACAGGCAGGCGTATGGGGGCCACGGCAGGGATTATGGGGCACAGCAGGCGTATAGGGGGCACAGGCAGGCGTATGGGGGCTCAGGCAGGCGTATGGGGGCCACAGGCAAGCGTACAGGGGGCTCAGGCAGGCGTATAGGGCCACAGGCAGGTATGGGGGCTCAGGCAGGCGAAATTGGGGGCCACAGGCAGCGTATAGGGCCACATGCAGGCGTATAGGGGCCACAGGCAGGCGTTTCGGGGGCACAGGTAGGCGTATATGGGTCACAGGCAGGCGTATAGGGGCTTAGGCAGGCATATAGGGGCCACAAGCAGGCGTATGGGGGCCAAAGGCAGGCGTATATGGGCCATAGGCAGGCATATGGGGGCTCAGGCAGGTGTATTGGGGCCACAGGCAGCTTTTTTGGGCCCACAGGCAGGCATATAGGGGCCACAGGCAGGCGTATGGGGCCACAGCATAAAATGGCCAACTCCCCGTTTTTGGCGGGGGGGCCCCGCTATTTGGGGTCCCCACCCCCCGCCCTCCCGGGGGGAGTTGGCATTCCTCCCGCCGCCACCCAGGCGGCGGGGGTCCTTTTAATGACCGCGGCGCCGGAGTAGCGTTTGGTGCGCTACTCTGGCGCCGCCGGTCCGTTCCCCCCAGGCGGGTGAAGCGGGCGCTGCGCCTGTTTTCACCCGCCCGGAACCTCGCTGAGCAGGGAGGAGGCAGGAGGGATCGACTCCCTCCTGCCTCCCTCCCCCCGTATGTCCGGCGCCGCTGTGCGCCGTACACACATGTCAGCGTCACAGAGGAAGTGACGCGCGGCTGCACTCACTTCCCCTGTGACACTGCTGAGGAGATGTCCAGGAGCGGCCGCTCTGCAGGAGCCTGGTCAGGTAAGGGGATTTTATTATTTTATTTTTAATTAGTTTTTAGGGGGGCACTGTCTGGCTACAATGGGGGGTCTACCTGGCTACAATGGGGGCAATACCTGGCAACAGAGGGGGCACTACCTGGCTAACAATGGGGGCACTACCTGGCTACAATGGGGGGGCACTACCTGGCTACAATGGGGGGCACTACCTGGCTACAATGGGGGGTCTACCTGGCTACAATGGGGGGTCTACCTGGCTACAATGGGGGCAATACCTGGCAACAGAGGGGGGCACTACCCGGGTAACAATGGGGGGCACTACCTGTCAAAAGAGAGGGCAATACCTGGCTAACAAAGGGGGGACTACCTGGCAAAAAGAGAGGGCACTACCTGGCTACAATGGGGGGCACTACCTGGCTACAATGGGGGGCCACTACCTGGGGTACTAATGGGGGCACTACCTGGCCCACTAAAGGGGTACTACCTGGCTACAATGGGGGCATAACCTGGCTACAATGGGGGGTCTACCTGGCAACAATGGAGGCACTACCTGGCTAACAATGGGGGCAGCCACCTGGTAAAAGATGGGGGCACTACCTGGCTAACAATGGGGGCACTACCTGGCTAACAATGGGGGCACTATCTGGCTACAGAGAGGGCACTACCTGGCAAACCAATGGGGGCATCTACCTGGCAACAGAGGGGGACTACCAGGAAAGCAAATGAGGGCCCTCTACCTGGCCAACAGAGGGGGCACTACCTGGCAAACAAGGGGGCATCTACCTGGCAAACAATGGGGGCACTACCTGGCAAACAATGGGGGCACTACCTGGCAAAAAATTGGGGGGCATCTACCTGGCAAACAATGGGGGGCATCTACCTGGCTAACAAAGGGGGCCATCTACCTGGGTGCAAATTTGGCTCCCACCTGGCTACAGAGAGGGCATCTATTTGGCTACAAGGGGGCATCTACCTGGCTGTAAGGGGCACTACCTTGTTATGGGGGGCTATACCTGGCTATAAGGGCAATCCAACTGGCTTTCTTCCAAAGCCGTTATGCAGTTAGGTGGAGTAGGTGTGGCTTTTTGAAGGGGCGTGGCATACCGTCAAGATGGGCATGGCCATGCAAATTTTTGCCGCGCCGCGTTACGCGCACCTCCCACTAATATCTCCTGCTTTTCCATTTTCAAAAGTTGGCAACTATGGGCCACAGGCAGGCGTATTGGCTCACAGGCAGGCGTATATGGGCCACAGGCAGGCATATAGGGGCCACAGGCAGGTGTATGGGGGCCACAGACAGGCATATGGGGCCACAGGCAGGCGTATGAGGCCCCAGGCAGTCGTATGGGGCCCACAGGCAGGCACAGTGGGGCCATCGGCAGGCGGATGGGGCCACAGGCTGGCTTATGGGGCCACAGGCAGGCGTATATGGGCCACAGGCAGGTGTATGGGGGCCACAGGCAGGTGTATGGGGGCTCAGGCAGGCATATAGGGGCCACAGGCAGGAGTATGGGCACTCAGGCAGCGTTTTGGGGCCACAGGCAGGCGTATGGGGGCCACAGGCAAAGGGGTATGGGGGCACAGGCAGGCGTAAAATGGGCCACAGGCAGGCGTATGGGGGCACGCAGGCCCTATATGGGCCACAGGCAGGCGTATGGGGGCCACAGGCAGGCGTATGGGGGCCACAGGAGGCGCTTATGGGGGCCACAGAAAGGCGTATGGGGGCTCAGGCAGGCGTATAGGGCCACAGGCAGGCGTATAGGGGGCACAGGCAGGCGTATGGGGGCCACAGGCAGGCGTATGGGGGCTCAGGCAGGCAAAATAACAACATTTATACTCACCTTCCCTGCTTCCCGGGCGCGCGCTCCTCTTCTGTCCTCTTCAGTCTCGCGCTCCTCCGGCAGCTCCTCGGGCGCACAGCCTGTGACCCGCTGTGTGCCCAATGACAGGCAGCGTCGCGATAACATCACTTCATCGCGACGCTGCCAGCTGAGCTGCACGGGGCCGCGGCGGGTCCTCAGCGCTATGAGGACCCGGCGGCCCCGCGGCTTACCGGAGGATCCAGCGATCCTCCGGTGAGCGGGTCCGACACTGTCTGCGGGGCAGGGATAGGCAGAGGTAGGCGCCCTAGGCGATCGCCTACCTCTGCCTACCCGTCGTCCCGCCTCTGCGCACTGGGAACGCTTTCTCAACAGACTAGAGGCACTGAAGATCCGGCGAGGATATACCGGAAGCACACACCTTATTTAGGATCAGCAGCCGGCAATCAGCCAATTATTGGCGCGCTGTCCCTTTAAATTAGAAAGAGCAGGTGCGCGCATGCCCTAAGGAGCGGGAACGCGCACACCGGCCGGCAGAGGAAGCAGGAGCGCGGTCGGGCAAGTACTCCTGTGGAGAGGAGCGAGAGCGCCCGCGGCCCGACGCATGGACTGCGGCCGCAACCCATCCCTGAGACCAGGGGGATGGCAGGGACCCGAGTGCACCCGCCGCCCACAGGTCGGGCCGTGCTGCCACTTGTAACACCCAACAATGTCGGCAACCAGAAGGGTGCCGCAGACATTCACTTAGTGACAGCAGCCTGTACTACCAACCCCCCGCCCAGCAGAAGATGATTCCTGTTATGGTTGGGTGCTGCTTCATACATTCTATCGTTTAAATTCTGAACTTTGGTGCATATTTTGTTCAAAAGTATCATTTATTGTCATTGGGGGTTTTTTTCAGATATTTGTTATAAATACAAGGCAAAAACCCATAATAATCCCTGAGAGTTTTGCAGAATCTTACTCAGCTTATTTTTGGTTGGAATAATTTGCAATGTGAACATACCCTAAATACTCTTAAAAGGACAGTAACTTGGAAAAGAAGATAGCTGCATATGGAAGTGCACATAGATCTTGTTGTGGAAAGTATGCTACTAAAAGGAAAACTCACAACTGAGCCAAGTGGCATATTCTAATTCCTGTTCTCCTGAGGTGGTGGGTCCAGAAACCTATAAGGTTTACAGGTGGTATACAACCCCTATTACCAACAGCAACCAAGTCCTGTTGGTTCTCTGAGACTAGACTTTAACACAGAGATACACTCACATGGTGACTACCTCCCCATTCAGCTCTATGGCTTAAAGGGGTTTTGCCGCGATGTAATGTTGACGTGGGATCCTCCAAAATGGGTATTTAATCACTTTTCTAAATATATGTGATTACAAAAAGTGAAGCCTCTGAGAGCTACAGCATTGCTCAGTTCCCCTTAGTTTCCTGAAAGTTTACATTAGACACGACCAGGACACTGACAGGAGCTGATCTGGCCGCGCTTGCGTGTTTTCACTTCTTATCTGATTACAGGGAACATGAAGGAGCTGGCAAGTGACTGGTAAGAAAGTGCAGTGTATGAGGCCGTCTGCTGTATAGAGAATCCACTGGTTGTAATGTAATTATTTGAGTAAACAGTGCAGACGCTCCCTTCTTCCTAACTCTCTGCTCACCACCCTCCCCCTGCAGCCGTTCATGACTCAGCATGCTTTGTTTATCTTCTCTCCTGAGCAGATAAGAGGTAAGGAACTCACTTCGTGGCAAAACCCCTTTAACATGGCCAGCTTGCAAGGTTGAATAGAGGTCATGGGATTCTTGTTGGCTCCCCAGGTCTATCTAAAACATATGAAGCATACTGGGTCCCAGATAGAAATATTTCTTTCAAAAATATTTTCTTAGTTCCATTTTTCCTCTACAAACGCACATTACTACTCACTTACCTTAGATTATACTGATGACCGGAACTGTTCGGTTTACATGAAAAAAGAATCAGTGCCTTCATTCTTTTTATTTGCTTATTTTTCTCTACTACAGTAATTACACGTGTATAATTTAATTAGAATTACCTGTACTAAATATTTTCTAGGCATGTTAATTCTGGTCTTAAAACAATGATATTGTCGTGTAGTTCTAATATAATACTTTCACATAGCATTTACATAATGCAGCTATTGGGTGTCTAAAGTGTACTTGTACTTTCAGGAAACTTTTCCAGAAGGGGGTATATATGAGAAGTAGCATTATTTTATACCATCGTATAATTTTGTATACAGCAAGTTCACCAGTTTTCCCCTCTCCAGGTTCCTTCTCTGTCAGTACCAGTTATCCTTGAGCTCGTGGGTGGAGACTAGCTGCTATGATGTCTCCTATAGACAATTTGATTTTGGTCGGCCCACATCAAATTTTGGTAAAAATGTACAAAAAAAATACATACAGTTGGTCCTATTGGAGCTATTACTATGGACAGAATTGTGGACTGTAACATTTGCCTACTTGATGTGCTGGCATAAACGGCAGACTCCAACCTAGCGTCGGTCCCTACGCTATTAAAGTGCTAAGTGATAAGGAACTGTTTATTAACCCCTTAACGACCGGCCACCGTCTTTTGGCGTCGACTGGTGCGGGTCGTTTGTCTGCAGCGACGTCTTTTGGCGTCGCTGCAGCCCTGATCCCAGAGCATCTCCTGCGAGCACCGGGGAGCAGAGGAAACCTCCGCAACCCGGTGCTTTAACCCTTTGATTGCGGCGGTGCGTTACCGCAGCGCAATCAAAGGGTTTCCCTGCTCTGTCGGGTGATCGGAACACCCGGTGACCCGACAGAGCCCGGGGAACGGCTGCACAGTCAGCCCTGGGGACCTAGAGTGGCCCCAGAGCTGTCTGTGTATGAAGCCAGTGACCAGGACAGACTGTGTGCTGTCCTGATTACTGCCTGTGTCAAAGTGACACAGATTAGACTGTATTAGCATATATGAATATGCTGATACATTACTAAGTGTAAAAAAAATGTAAAACAGTTCTCTCTTCATGGGACTGTAAAAAATATAAAGAGTGTTAAAAAAATGAATAAAAAATAAATAATAAAATAAAAATAAATATTTAATAAAAAAATAATTGTGCATACATTACACACAAAAAAATCCTACACATATTATGTATCCACACGACTATAGAATTAATCTAACAAGTTATTAAGTGTGGAATGTGAATGGTGTAAAAAAAAAATGTAAAAAACTAAAAAAAAAAAAAAATAAAAAAAAAATCTGCAATAATTTCTAAGTGAACTTAAACTATTCCCCCATAAAGTACAACTTGTCCTGAATAAAACGAGGCCTCATTCAACTGCGTCATTGAAAAAATAAAAAAGTTACAAGTGTTGAAACGCAAGGAGGCAAAAACTAAAAAAAAGTTCTGGTCATTAACTACTTTTCAGGCCTGGGGCTTAAGGGGTTAAAGTGGTAAGAAACGTCTCAGTCTAGGTCAGTGACGGAACAGTAATATCAGGCCACAAATCAGAACACAAATTGAAAAAATGGTAAACAATCCATGGGTCACAAACACGGTCAGGAGCGAAGTACAAAGTGGGAAAAATAGCCGAGGTTAAGAGCACAAAGCGAGAACATAGCAGAAGTAACAAACGCTTTGGAAGTACGGGCAAGACAGAAACTATCACAGGCACAGTGGACAGATCCAAAGAGGTTTCAATGGAGTGCCCCGAAACCACCCCTGTAGCTGATTGGTGAGGCCTCCTAGCCCACCTGTTTACCTGTGTGACACACCCCATATCCAGGGTAGCTGTATGCCTGTCACTCTCAAAGTCTACCTGGATGAGGACGCAAGCCTCGAGGATTGACAGGTGCATAGTGTTGCTTACAAGGTGTCAAGAAACACTGTTAGCTACTGAGTGATTTTGTTACCTGTGATGTAAGTACACATAAAGGTATAATGGGGACTAGCAGTTTCTTACAATAAGAGCTATATAGTAAAGCCTTACAGAACGCACACTACAAAATACTCTTGAGATCTACCTAAATCATCTTCTAAGGTTTAGTTACTATGAGATCAGTTAAATGGGTGTTCCCTCAACCTCTTGCTGCACTACAGGTTGGCTCATAGGTAGCCCTCCTGCACAGCTATATGCGGAACTCCAATATTAATCATTATTATAATAATTTATTGTAAAGTGCCATTAGTCCCAGGGAAATGTACATTCGAAGGGGGTTACATACATAACATATGTAAGACAAAGTACGATGGCAACACTAAGGGCCACATGTATGAAAACTGTCTAGGTCTGAAACTCACTTTTTTGCCCATAACAACTAATCAGAGCTTATCGCAACCAATCAGAGCGCACCTCTCCTTTTTCCAGAGTTTTAGACCTAGAAAGTTTCCATACATGTGGCCCTAAATAACTAATAGCTGGTACAGAGGGAGAGGGGACCGAGGAAAGAGAAGGTGCTGGGTGGTGAAGGGACAGTCAGGTTATTGTAGGTTATAGGCTATCCTGAAGATATGGGTTTTGAAATTAGTGAAGATTGAAATTGGTGAAGAGTAGTGATGAGCGATTACGTCGACTATCGTCATCGGGTCGATAGTCGATATTGTCAATTATCAAGACGATTTCCGATAGTCGATAATAGATTATCGCCGATGACCATTAAAGTCTATGGGAGAGGAACAACACCTTCATTCTTACACCAAACAGGGGAGGAGAAGCTGGAATTAACATCCACAACAGTCAAATGGATACGTGCTACATCTTAGGCAACACAATTAGGTTATAAAAGTCCACAGAAAAAAAAGTCACAGACCATTCACTATCCCTGTCTTGTACCACAGCCTGACCCTTAAACCTGCATCACCCACAAATTAAAAAGTGCCAGAAGGCAGTATGATTTGAACCATCATTTTACTTGAACTGGACATTGTCTATCCTGTCCTGAAACGCAGCATGAGCCCCAAACCTGCATGACCCCCACATTTAAAAAGTGCCGGAAAAAGGAGTCTTGCAACCCCCATATTAGCTTCACTGGACATAGTAGCTGTCCCTGGTTTGTTGTGTGCACACCATGAAGCCCCAAACCTGCATGACCCCCACATTAAAAAGTGGCGGGAAAAAGGAGTCTTTTCAAACGCTACCATTTTTAAGTTGAACTGGACCATTGACTATACCCGGTTCCTGTGTAACTCTAATCTTGGTTCAAGTCTTCCAGTCCGGGGCCGGTACATGGGGCGCAGCCCCTTTAAGGGGAGCCCCCTCATGACCGGCGAGCCGTCTATAGCTTAAAGAAGCCCGGTTAGGCAGTCCAGGGAGTCCGCGCGGGACGCGCTCTGACGTAGGCCCGGGGGGGGGCGGAGTCAAGCGCGCCGTGCGGGGGGCGGAGCCGGTAAAAAGCCGTAAACGCCCGCCCGCGCGGGAGCAAACCGCGGGCAGCGTGACAAAGCAAAGCATACCCCTACAGCTTGCGCTTGTTACCTGGTCATACTGTGTGTATTTGTTATAATGACCGAACAACGTTGGAAGGAGATGCTGGCAAGCCCCTTGAGGAGGGTCAGCTGGAGTAGCGCGGCCCCGAGTGCTGCTCAGCAGGTGCCGAGGCGGTGCCTGGAGGGGGGGGGAAGGTGGCTGGGCCTTGCGATCCAGGGACCCACCACACCCCCGCTGGGCCCCCCCTGCGGCCCTCTATTCCCCCCCCCTGGAGCTGCTGTTCCCTTCAAGTCCGCCGGACTCGCCCCCCGGAGCGCTGAACCCCTGAGGTAACCCCAGGCCCCGTTGCACGCCGCCGAGCCCCTCTCAGGACCCTCCGGGGGGCGGACGGTGCCGCTCCAGGGCGTTTCATCGGATTATGCTAACTACACCTGCACCCCTAGCTGCCGTTCGTCCCTGTGAGTAAATCTTCCCAGGCGGGCCGCCCCCAGCGGAGCACAGAGGGCGCCCAGCGCAGTCCAAAGCGTTGCCGTCAGTTGGCGCTCCAAGTCCCTCCAGCGACCCGTGGCGAACGTCGGAGGTGCCCCTGGCGATTATCAGTCGGGGGTCCCATAAGAGAGGAAACGGGCGAGAAACGAAAAAAAGGGGAGCGAGGATTTTGCCCGAGAGGAGGAAAAGGGGCGCTCCGAACGCGCAGGAAGCAGGAGTGCGCCTGTGCCCGAGCCGGATGTGGCTGGTCCGTGGGCCGTTTGGGGCCCCACATGGGGGTCCCCCCCCTGGCAGCGAGGGACGGAGTCCGGAGAGTCCCCCCGGCTCGAGTTTTCACCGTTGTCCGGGAATCTTCTTAACCTCATTGAACGTTCACGCGGTCCCCCCCCCCGGAGACGGAGGTTTTGATATGGAACATCGAGGGAGGTTCCTTTTCAGGGAATCGGGCGGCCGGCTGAGGCGGTTATCACACAACCCGCGCCGCATGTCCTGGTGAGTCAGGATCTGTGTTTATTTTGGTCCCCCACCGTCGAGTGTGCAGAGCAAGCGCAGGAAAATGGGGATTTTGTCTTTGGCTCCGACGGGGTGAGGCGGCGCCAGCTTATTGCAACAGCCTTTAGCGAGCAGCTTGCGCGAGGTTCTGACAACGGGCCTACCCGAGTACGGCGGAACCCAGCGACGCAACCCATCTCCCCCCCCATCGCACCATCTCCAGCTTTGGGGGACCCTGCGTTTTTTATTTAAGTGTCGAATTACTTGTCTTCATCCCCTCTAGGGGTGAGGGGAAATTGGGCGGTCGGCGGATGGGAGGCCCCCCCCCCGGGGAAGTAACGGGGACCCCGGTACAGACTGAGCAGGAGGCTTTGACATGGGTATTGGTTGGATTTGAACCGAAGCGAGAGGGGAGGTTTGTTATGTATGCTTGAGGCCCTTTAGGGCGCAATTCTCAAAAAACAGGTAGGGGAAAAAGATTTGGCATGACGAGTCAATTCGAAATCTTTTCCCTGGTTTACCCGGACTTTGAAGAAATCAACATACCAAAAGGGAAAGGCGGGATGAAAGCAAAGAAAGAAGAAGAAGGTAAAAAGAAGGTGGCGGATTAATCCCCCGCAGACCTTCCAGAATTGGAATGCAGAGGGCCGTTTTGCCATTTTATGGCAAGCTCATGGGGGAGCGAAGGCCCTCCCGGAGAAACTTGCATCCGGAACTTTTTTTGTTATGCTGAGATTCTATAGGGCGGGAGGTGACCCACAGCGCGGGGTATATGGGGCAGGCAGTGGCCTTCAGGTAAATGACGAGCAAAAATTCGTCAACCGAAAAATCGGTTAGGAAGAAAGAACCGGAACTATTAAGGTGGTATCAAAAAGGATATAGGATTATGGTTGAGGGTTTATGTAGTGGCCCCCATTGCGATATGGCCATCCTTTCAGGGGGGACCCCCTGTATCCTCTGGACACCAAGGGGGGGTGGTGCCGGTCCGTTTTTTTGCGCGGGGGGTTCCCAAAAGAATTTCAAAGCAGGGGTCTGCTTGCAGTTTTAATGAACAGTCAATGGCAGATTTGGGAGCGAACTGTCGGTTTCAAAAGAGCCATTCTGTTCATTTTGCAGTGTCCGCGTCCCCATGGAGCATCTGTCGGTTTTTTTGTTGAACGAAAGGAAAAGGGAGGGGGGTAATTTTTCAGCAAGGGGGCGACTCCTGGTGAGTCCCTAGCCCGCGATTGGAGCCGTACCTAAGTAGTAACCCGGGATAATGGAAAGCGGCTTTATTGCTAAAGAGGAGGTTTTTTGGGGATGGTGTTTGTTCCGGATTCCCGGCAACCACAACATGTGTTCCCCCATATTTCTATTAAATACCTGAGGTTCCAGCTTGTCTTTTACACCCGGGAGGTGTATTAAGGAGAAAAATTAGATAAGGAAGTGGTCCACTGGGTAGGATTGGCGGGCCCATTTTGTAGGGCCTTGCCGGTGCCTGGATATTGGTTATTTCCTCCCCCTTTAGGAGTGTTCCTAGAAAAAAGAACCAAATAAGTTTAGGTTAATTCGACTAACTATCTTTCCAAAGGGTTTTTTTCCCGTTTAATGAATGGCAATCGACCCCGATACCCTATGTTCCCGTGGTCTAATAACTCCTTTTTGACGCGGCACCTAAAATGGGTTAGGGTGTATGTCCATCGGGGCCCTCATGGGCCAAGACCGGACATTGAAGTCCGCCTTTCGCCTGTTGCCGGGTGCATCCCCGGAGAGCGGGCACGGTTTTTACTGGGGTGTTTTTTGGATGGTTTCATTTTTTGTTTGATCGTTTGCCCTGCCCAAATGGGATGTTCGATCCTCCTTGCTTCTATTTTGAAGCTTTCAGATTTCCTTTTGCGAAAATGGTGTATTATTTTTTTTATTGGTACGGGAAACCGTGTCAGGACCTGGCATCAAAGTTTAACCTACTACTTAAACGATTTTTTTTATGCATTGGCCCAGCGGACTCCTGGATTGCGGGTCGCTTGTTTGGCAATCAATGCAGTGGTGCAAGACCTTTTGGGGGGTAACCATTAGCTCCGAACAAGACCGGAGGGGCCCTTACGACAATCAATCAATGTTTGGGTATACGGCCATGAATACATTAGCTATGAAATGTCGCTGACCAGAGGAAAAAGTTTAGTGGGACCTTGAGAGCAGAGGTTATGAGACTGTTGGTTTATGCAAAAAAGGCGACACTGAGGAGATATATGCAGTCATTTTTACTGTGAAAATTGAATTTTTGCCCTGCAGATTATGCCTATGGGCAGGTTTGTTTTAATTAATTTTTCTTTCCCGCGGCCCGGATTGCTCGCAGGCGACGGCGGGGGTTTTTAAGCGCGCTCCAATCCATATTTTTGAGGTTGTCGGTGGGATTGAAGGAGTCATGAGGTGTGGGGATTCCTTCTTGGCGCATTAATATAACGGGCCCGGCTCCATTATATGGGAGTACAAGGCCCATTAGCAATGCGGAACACGAGGTGTTTCACGGGATGTCGGCGGGTTAAGTAGTGTAGGTATTTGGGGCCCTAACTGCCCAGGGGGAAAGGTGTTCGGGTTGGGGGGCGGTGGCCGCCCAGAAGTGGTTTTCAGTTATCAGGTTATTAGTTAAGAACTTGGGCGCTATTGGAGCTAGGTTCCCAATAGTTTTAGGCGGTTTTTTAAATTTTGGTGGTCAACGCTTTTTGAGGAAATCAAAAAATTCATGTTTAATTGTGATAAAACATGGGGGGTGGTACAGTCCATTAACTCTCTGTCCGTCTTCATCTCCCCCGGTGTTTGGCCTTGTTTTGCGGCATTTGGTTGGGTAACTGCGTGTTTTGGAAATTAATATATATTGGTATTAGCTCGACACCGTGCCTGGGTGGAAGAAATGATCTTAGCTGACTTCCTTTGTCTCGTTTCACAGTGGGAGCCGTTATTCGGAGGCTTGCAACCCGGACAGCGGCAGCGGAGGGGTTTGGAGTTTCCCCCCCCCGGAATTGTGGTGGACTTGGTTTTTTTTTCGTACCCAGCAGAAAGGCCTGTTTCAGGCATCGGTAGCCCCCTGGACACCATGGATTCTTATTGCAGGTTCTTGGGCGGTGTGGAACAGTGGTTTAGCGGGGGTGGGGCCCGTTAAGTTTTACAGGAGGGAGAGAGGGCGGCTTGCTCTTTTGTAGTCCTTGATTGGATCCCCCCCATGTGGTGGCAAACGAGGGTGGTTTCAGTTTCCCAGGGTTCTTTCACGGTTCATCCTGTCCAGGTTCTAGTCCTTTGGTTTTTTTAAAGGCTAAGGGGTGTGGCTGACCTAACCAGACATTTGGAGTGAGGCAGGCCATTGAGGGTTTTTCTACTCGCGTGGCGGTGGTTAAAGGGCGATTTCTCGGCGCCCAGTGGTTTTTCAAGCTTTCTGCCATCTGCATGGACGTTTTTTGGGAGTAAAATTGGATTCAATTTTTGCAGATCAGATTTTCCGAGGTGGGGCTATTCCGTCTTGCAATCACTCATTTAGCATTTTTATCGGGGGGCCTTTTAAGGATAGGAAAGAATTTGGTCGTCCAAGCAGAGGAGTAGTAGGATGTTTACAGCTGGGAGGGACTTGCAGGTTTTTTTTTAGAGCCGGGGTGTTTTTTCTGTCGATCCCCGGATAAGAACAATCAAAACGAACAAGCTGTAGGGCCGAACGTTGTTGTTTTTTGATGAGGTGAAATAGACTCGAGAAATCTGCCCGGTTTCCGGTTCATGGAAAAAAATCCCTTAGCCGGCAGGGAGAGAGTGGTGCAGGCCCCACGTACTGGTACACGCAGCGATGGAGTTTTTTTTTATCAACGTTTTCCCAATTCCAACGGCAGTTTGTAGACGATTGTTTTTGGAGGAGTTTGGGATTAGATCCTACACATTTCGCTCCCCCATTTCATTTCGAATTGGGGCTGCTACAAGAAGCGGCAAGTTGGGGTTTGGATGCGGGGATCCCGTGCGTAGGATTGGCAGATGGGAATAAATCGAGATCGTGATACAAGCTATACATGCCGCCCCCTCATCCGTTGGGCTCCAGGTTGTTTTCCCTAGATAAAATAATATGGGGGGAGGAGCGGGTAATTATTCTTCTCGCTTCCATGGTTATTCTCGGGGTTATGAAAGGTTGGGATTGGAGTTCTCGTGTCCTCTTATGTTTTTTTGTTCAAGGGCAACGTAACGGTCCCTGGATTTTTTGGCATTCTTATGTGCAACTCTTGGGGAGGCCGGAGAGAGCACGCTGGCGTGCCTAGTGGTCCCCGACAACCTGGGCATTCCGGAGACGTTTGGCGGTGAGTTCGGAGGATTGTGCAAGCCGAGCCCCTCCATGGAATCAAGTTTAGTGGGGGGATTTCCGCAGTTTTCGTTGGCCTGGACAGGGTACCGGATGTGTTGATTACCAAATGCTGGGGGTAAATGAATTTGGGCATGGCGGCCCCAATCAGAGACTTAAATAAGGATAATTCGGCATGAATTTCCTGAGATTTGGACCAGGTATCCCGGGGCCTGGTTTATTACTGGTATTTGGTCGGATATAGGTGCCTAGGTTAGTTTGGAGGCATGCGGAGTCAGCGCAGTGTTATTTAACAAGCAAACGCATTAAATTATAAATAAAGCGGTGGCATCTTTTTGTGATCAGAAACGGGGGTGTTATCTGGGGTGCGGCAAAGAGGAGCTGGAATTGGGTCTATGATGGGGATTTTTTTTATTGCGTAGGACCTGAGTTCCCACCTGAAATGCTGTTTGGTTAGATTTATGGTCTTTGAACAATCACTCAGAGAAGGATTTGGAGAACGAGTCTTGGGGCTGTGTTGGGGGCTTTCGCGCCCATGAGGTATCCTGTCCCGCTAGCTATGCGGGATGTGGGAGTCCCCTTGGAGTCTGTGAATAGTAGTTGGGGGGATTCAGGCTCAGCTTGCTCCCAATTGGTTGGATTGGACCGCACGGGGGCTTGGCGAAGATTTGGGCTCCACCAGGGCCCTGGCGACCTGTGGGAGCAGGTGTATGGAAATGTGGTAGCCCGCCGCCTGAGGTGGCTTTTGGGTGCCCTGAAGCCGGGGGTGAACGGCTCGGGGGCAAAATATGGTGGAAAAGAGGAACCCGGCTTTCCGCCAGGCCATTGGTGATGGTTCATAGGTTTACGGCTTTCCCAAGGACCTCTTCAGCCCAAGCCTGTTTGGTCGACGTATGGGCCTCCCTTGGGCTTGATGGGTATGTTGGATAATTTAACCTCATTGGGCAGGTGTTACTGTTTTTTTGATAAAATACTTTTGATAATGTAAAAATAAAATTGCTGCAGTGGCCCAATTTAATTCCAAGTTGATTTGTTCCTCAGTGTATTCATTAAAGGTTGGGTGTGGGAAGTTAAGAATTGGTCCCCTATAGCAGCTAAGGATAAGGCGCTCCTTAGGGTCCAAGTCCAGTCCACGGGGCCCGGACATGGGGGCGCAGCCCCTTTAAGGGAGGCCCCTCAATGACCGGCGCGGCCGTCTAAATCCCCAGGGTTAGTCATGATCAGGGAGTCCCGGGCGCCGACGGCGCGCTGACGAAGGCCGGGGGGCGGAGTAAAGCGCGGCGTTGCGGGGCGGAGCCGGTTTTTTATAAGCGTACCCCGCTGCCGCTCGGGGGAGCAAACGCGGCCAAAGCGTGACAAAGCAGCAGTCCCCCACCGCTCCCTCCCAATTTTTGGTATCAGGGGGCCATGCTGGGAGCAGCTTATAATGGTAGGAAGCGGCTTGCAGGGAATGAAATATTCGATAGTGTGTCCCGCAAGGTGTTCCCCCCGCAAAGCGAGCGATGGACCCGTGTTTGAGGGTCCCCCTTTGGAGTTCTGTGGAAAGTAGTGGGGGGAGTCAGGCTCGCGTTGCTCCCAATCTGGTGGAATGTGACCCGCTTGCGAATATTTGGGCTCCACAGGGCTGCGTCCCTTTGGGAGCAAGGTCTGATGGAATGTGTAAGCCGCCCTGAAGGTGGTCCTTTTGGATATTTGGATCCCTGAAGCGGGCGAGCGGGGTACGGCTGGTGTCAAAATAAAATGGTGTGAAAGAGGAACGGCTTTTCGCCAGGCTCTGGGGTGTACGGTTATACAGGGCCATCACACTGATTTTTACCGGCGACAACCAAGATCCAAGGACCGCAGCCCCCCAAAGCCTTACATCTGGCGACTGATGTGGCTTCTATTGTCTGAGTGTTTTAATTTGTATATTACCTCCCATTGGACCATGTACTGTTTATTGAAATACTTTGTCCACTGTAATATCACATAAAACTGAGCTGATGGCCGTGCGCCAGATTTTAATCACCAAAGTTACTTACATTTCATCCCTTGCCCCCGATGTAATTCATCATTAAATGGTGGGTGTGGGGAAGTTAAATTCTCGAGGTCTCTATAAGCAGCTAAAGGCTAAGGCGCTGCTTTAGGGGTCATGTCAACCTCTCCCTATCTTGACTAAACACATCTCTCCAGACGAATATTTTGTAATCAGCTATTTTTGTGCTTGCCAGTTTTTTAGTTAAGTTTTTTAATTTCTAGAAAACACATTATTTTTTAAATAGGATGTGGGAAAATCCCACCCTACATCTTTTGTTTCCTCTCTACCTATATCTATTTTTTGTTTTTTTATTTTTTTGTTTTAACATTTTATTATATGGGTTGTTTTCACTACAGGGATTTTTTATTTGTTTTGTTAAAATTTTGCAAAAACAAAGTAATTTTTTTTCAAAATGTGTCCATTTTCAGTTTTCCCATCTATTTTCCCCGGGGGGGCTGACGCACCAAACACCCTTGAGCCAAATCTTGACAATTGTGAAGAAACAATGTCTGTTAGGAAAAACCCCCTTTTTTTTTTCAATAGGGAACCCGTCAGTATAGCTGCATTTTTAAGCAACATGCCCCCCCAAAAAATTTAAAAACCCTGACTTTGAGCCCCCCTCTTGGGCAATTGTGAAAAACAAATGGGCTGGTAGAAAACACATTTTTTTCATAGGCCGTTTGTATAGCTGCATTTCACCCAAACATGACCCAAAAATTTTTAAAAAAAAGACTTTAGCCAGGGTTAAAAAATTTTGAGGGGGAAATGCCACTTAGAAAACCCCCATTTTTTGTTCCCAAAGGGGGGCCCTGTTTTTAGCTGTATCTCACAGGGAAACATGGGCCCCCCAAAAAAATTTTAAAAATAAATTTTTTTTTAATAATAATAATAATTAATAAAAGACTTCTCAGCCCCTGTTAAAAAATTTTTGAGGGGGGAAAAGCCAATTGAAAACCCCATTTCTGTTCCAAAGGCCCTGATTATAGCTGTATTTTCTAAGCAAAATGACCCCAAAAAAACCCCCGATAAAGCGAAAAAAAATTTTAAAGATAAAATGAAATAAATGGAATGGTTTTGTCATGAAAAACCTTTTTGGGGCTTTTACCCGCTCCATACCGCCCAAAAACCCGCAAAAAGATCTTTTGGGAAATGAGAATAAAAAAAATTTCAGTGAGAAAAAGATTCATTTAAAAAAAAAAAAAAGTTTTTTTAAAAGGACCATTTTTTGGGAAAGAGGAATGTGAAGTGCCCGGCAATAATCGGTGACCTGGGGGAAATTTGGGGCCAAAAACACACAGAGATCCATGCCTGATTCACTTGATGAAAGTCAAACGATCCACATTATCTGGGGAAAAGCCGGAAAACATTTGTCGTAATGACTCCTCCAGCTGTGTAAAGGGCCCGCTCAGAAATACGCTGGTGGGGCAGGACAACACCTCTATGGCTGGCGAGTGAGCTGGGGCCCATTCTTTCATTTTTGGATCCCCGAATCTAGGGTCCGGAAAAAATCCAAAAAACAGGGTGTTGAGAGGAGATAGTCGTCCCATGATCTTAAAATGCTTTGTGTGTTGTATGTGTGCCCTGCATTACATGCATTGGTGAGGTGGTAAAAAAGTTGCCAGAGGTTTAACTCATTAGGCTTTCCCAATTGCCGCTGCTGCTTTTCCCCTACGGCACTTGGGGCACTCTACTGCTGTCACGTCGTGGACGTTGTCCCGTGCTTTTGAAGAACGTGAACAGACGAATTGTTGAGGATTATTATGAAAAAGTTGAAATCGGCACAGTTTTTTTTTTGATAAAAATTTTTTAGATAAACGATAATTTGGGTTTTAAAATCTGTGCATCTCTTTTAAGATCGCGCCATTTTCGGGGTTTGTCATTTTGGCGGCCGAAATACTTACAAAAATGGGCAGGGTGAGGTGTTGCGAGTCATGACGGGATGTGTATATTGCGATTGGCTGGAAGAATCACAGACCTCGTTTTCTAGAACCTTTTCCCTGTTCAGCCTCGTGTCTCTCAGGTCTCAGAGCGAAGGACGTGCGCTTGCTTGTGTCCAAAAGCTCGCGAAATTATTCTATTTCTTAAAAGAGAAACCTTACTTTTAGCGTGATTTACAATTTAGTTAGATTAGAATTGGAAGATTTTATTTAGTTTGGTGGAGAATTTTAAAGGGGAAAACTACTGCTTAAATCAGGGGGGAGGGGGGGGGGGGGGGCCCCCGGGGCGAACACAGACAAGCTCTATAAAAAATACGGATAAAGTTCACCAAGACTTAGTGTAGACATTGCACTTCAATACTTTATTACTAACAGTTTTTTTTTAAAATTGGGCAGCCTGAACTTATAGGATACACATTTTTTCCCTAGTAACTGCAGGTCTCTTTGTCACGTGCAAAAACTCCACTTTTATTATCAGTATACATTTCAAATAGGTGTTCATTTTCAAATTTTGCCATTCCACCTTTGTTTGAAATATTCCACCTTGCAGTTAAATTAGAATCCAGCAATTTTTATAGTCACCACAGGGAATTGAAAGGTGCCAAAAATATCTTGTATTATACGAATACATAACAGATATGTGTTTTGACTTTGGCGCACTACAGCTTTGTTCATTGAGGCAGCTTGCACTTAAATCTGAATACAGAAATTTTTAAATAGTCACCACAGGTAAATTTTGAAGGTGCCAAAAATATCTTGTATTTTACGAATCTTTAACAGATACGTGTTTTTTTACTTTTGGCGCACTACAGCTTTGTTCATTGAGGCAGCTTGCAGTTAAATTTGAATACAGCAATTTTATAGTCACCACAGGTGAATTGTATGGGTTGCCAAAAAACCTTGTTTTTATCGAATACATTTCAGATAGTTTTTTTTTCACTTTGGCGCAGGCCAGCTTTGTTGATAGATCTACTTTGCAGTTATATTTGCATCCAGCAATTTTGTTTTGATTTGAGGGATTTGAGAATGGGCTGTTGTTTTTCCCGGGTCTGTTAATAAGAGAACTTTCCAAAACTCTTCCATACCTTTTCAAATTTTTTATTTCTGAACATGGAGCGAATTCAGGTGGTAAGCGAGCAAAGTGGGGGGTAGGGGACATGGAGGTAGAGGTACGAGAGAAGGTGCTCTTCCAGTGCTGGCGACAACACGCATGCCAGCGGATCGTCAGTTGAAAGGACCGTCAGGCCTGTCATCGCTGGGTCAGGGCCTGTAAATTTCTCAGAAAACGAAACAGCGTCCCCAATCTGTCCTTTAGTGGTTAATGCAACCTGCACCCCAGCAGTCTTACCTCCTCGTCCTCCCAGTCACGGCCACAAATGTCGTCATCAGCATCACCAGCATCCATCCAACATGAAGAGGCCCAAATGTCAACTCGGGTACCACCACTGTGGAATAATCCATTTTCTGAAGACCTCTTTGATGACAAAATGCGGCGGGGTCAAAAAGGCATGTTAAAATTCAAAGAGGCCAAAGAGGATGATTTTCTCTGCTCTGATGCCCAGTTACTGAGGGCCATCAGGGGGAGGAAAGGGGAACCCGGTCAACCGGGCAAAATCCCGGGCGGTCGGCAACGCCTTGCAGTCCCTCTTGCTTGTAGCCCGCAGCTCCTGATGCAAAATGTCAGGACGACCAAGTCACCTGTGTTGATGATTGATGATTGACGACATTGCGGATCCAACGTGGTTTTTTTCCAGCAGAATTTGCTTGCGAGCGCTTCATCACTGGACAAGGAGGAAACGATGGGGTAGTGTCAGTACCGGGGGCGTCCTGGGGGCTGTTTTTATTCGGGGCTCGGGCCCCGAATTAAAACACCCTGTTGCCCCGAGTCTCCCGGGCTCCAGGCCGCTGCCGTGGGCTTGGAGCACCGACTGGCCCTTCAGCTGCATGTGCGTCCGCTGGACGCCCCACTCAGCTGAGGGCTTTTCTGCGGGCAGAGGAGGAGCGCTTCCTGCCCGCAGAAAAGTGTCGGACCCGCAGGTCCGACACAGGGGGCCGCGGGTCCTCACAGCGCGGGAGGAACCCGCCGCGGCCCCGCGCGCCTCACCGGCAGCGTCGCGATGCTGGGATGGCATCGCGACGCTGCCTCTCCGCGGGCGCACAGCGCGGCCTAGGCCGTGCGCCCGAGGGGCTGCCGGAGGAGCGCGCTCCCCGGGGGAGTTTAAAGGGGAGTATGAATGTTGTTATTTGTAACGCGTTTACCCTGTCTCAGTGCCCCTATATACCCGCCCGTGCCCCTATAATGCCTGCCTGTGGCCCCATTACGCCTGCCTGTGGCCCCCATTATCCCTGCCTGTGGACCCCATATACTGCCTGTGGCCCCCATATAACTGCCTGTGCCCCTATATGCCTCCCTGCCTGGGGCCCCCATATCCCTGCCTGGGCCACCATATCCCTGCCTGTGGACCCCATATACTGCCTGTGCCCCTATAATGCCTGCCTGTGGCCCCTACGCCTCCCTGTGGCCCCCCAAAATACCCGCCTGGGCCCCCATTTACTGCCTGTGCCCCTATATGCCTGTCTGTGCCCCATATCCCTGCTGTGGCCCCAATATCCCTGCTGTGGCCCCCATATACTGCCTGTGCCCCTATATGCCTGCCTGTGGCCCCCATATCCCTGCCTGTGGCCCCCATATACTGCCGGGGCCCTATATGCCCGCCTGTGGCCCCCATATACTGCCCGTGGCCCCATATACTGCCTGTGGCCCCCATATCCCGCCTGTGGCCCCCATAACTGCCTGTGGCCCCCATTCCCTGCCTGTGCCCCCATATGCTGCCTGTGGCCCCCATATACTTTCCCTGGCCCCATATCCCTGCCAGTTGCCCCATATCCCAGCCTGTGGCCCCCATATACTGCCTCAGTGACCCCATATACTGCCTCAGGTGACCCTATATTCTGCCTCAGTGCCCCTATATACCTTCTTGTGGCCCCTATATACTGCCTTTAGTGCCCCCATATACTGCCTGTGGCTCCATATACTGCCTCAGTGCCCCCCATGTACCTGCCTGTGGCCCATATACTACCTGTGCCCCCCCTATATACCCGCCTTTGGCCCCATATACCTGCCTGTGGCCCCTATATACCTGCCTGTGGCCCTATATACCTGCCTGTGGCCCCATATACTACCTGTGCCCCCCTTTTACTGCCTTTGGCCCCCTATACCTGCCTGTGGCCCCTATATACCTGCCTGTGGCCAAATATACCTGCCTGTGCCCCCACATACTGCCTGTGGCCCCATATACCTAGTGCCCCTATATACCTAACTGAGGGGACTGCTATACCTATAATTAAGGAGTTGCTGAAAATGGGAGGATTCTAAGATATTTGTGTCCAAATCCTCAGGGACGAGTATTGGCCGGGAGCAATCAGCATGAAGGTGTGAACCGGATGGAGAAGAAAAGGGAAAGTGAACGACGCTTGGGTCAGAAAAGACGTCTCCGGTGAGTCACTAAATGTAACTGCAGTGTAATCACTTATATGTCTGCAGAGCCTACATACAATAGTATCTACCACTATATGGTCACTGTATGGCGGTGGTAAAATGTCTTCAGAGCCTGTGTACAGCTGAATTCACATGTGGGGGTTGCGTTCAGTCAGGGTTCTGGCAGGATTTATTTGAGGCTTAAGTAGTAATAGTTTGGGGTCTTGGTTTTGTAGGAGGGTTTTAGTAACAATCACTTGTCTGGTAGATTTGCTCCATGTGTAGGTGGATGTTTTGGTGACTGTTTAGGGGTATTGTCATATGAAGGTGAGAAGTTCTGAAAAAGTAAATTTGTCTTTGGGGATTTTTACTGTACAGTGACTGCTGAGGAGATGGACGGGATCTGTGGGGGATGTGCAGAAAATTACTGACAGGAACAGAAGGTTTTTCTCTGTAAAAAAACATCCGCAGTTCACAATGAGGCGCGAAAAATGTCGTGTGAACCCAGCCCTACCCAGAAAAAAACACAAAGGGCCCGAGCCCCGGATGTTTTAGGACCCTAGCAACGCCCCTGGTCAGTACGGGTTCCGCCTCAAAAAGGGAGAGGGCGGTCGCAGAAGTCCGCTGTATGATTTCTCCCAGCCACGGTCAGCGCAAACCCCGCTCCTCGCTTATCGCCGTCAAAAAGGTCCAGGACCTCTCAAGCCTGGGCCTTCTTTGACCAAGCCTCTGATTCACCCAGCGATGTCATATGCCGCCAATGCCGTAAACGCATAAGTAGAGGCAAGAACCTTAAGTGGGTTAACCACCACCAACATGTTTTAGTCACATCAGCGAAATGCATGAGTTGAAATGGAGGCAACACTTGGCCAAAAAAGGCAAGACTGACGCCGGGCCTCCAACCACTGTCACACCCTCTGTCTCCACCTCCTCCTCCTCCTCCGCCACCAACAAGCGTTCCTCAGCTGCCCATGTCTCTCAGAGTCATGATCAGGGATCAGCCTCCGCTTCAGCCTCAACCGTGGCCCGAGTACCACCAGCACCACCAGAGACCCATCCTACCCCTTCTCCTTCCGCCAGTTTGACGACCTGGGACGCCGCAGTGGACAGTCTAAACAGCCAGCCTTCTGTCTTCCAGGTTTGGAGGCAGAAGGGAAACACTTTTAAACCCAACCCATCCCAAATCCAAAGGCCTGAATGTTGGCATTGCATGGATTTTGGCCTTGGAAATGTTGCCTTTCCGTCTTGCGGACACAGATGGGTTTCCGCCACGTCATGGCCCTTGCCTGCCCCCAATACCAGATGGCCGAGCAGGCATTCTTTGCCAAAAGCCGTCCCTGCCCTGGCCAGCCACGGGGTCATCTAAAATTTCGAGCGCGTTGTCTGCATCTGTGGCCCGGGAAAAGTCCATCTGACCACCGAAAACATGGACTAGTAAGCACGGCCAAGGCCGCTATATCTCTGTGACAGCTCACTGGTGAGCTGGTGGATGTTCTGGGGGTGACGGTGGCTCTCAGGCTCGGCGCACGCTCTTCAAATCCGCAGGGATGGTGCAGGGCTCTTTTCCCCAAGGTCCTCGGTGGCATCACGTCCCCCAGAAAACCAGGCCGTGTTGAAATTTATCTGTCTTGGAGACTGTCCACACACAGGTCAGGACTGGGACGGCTCTCCCGCAACGAGCCCGAGCGCTGGTGGTGCCAAGAACGTTGTGCAAGGCAAGGTGGTGTGCTTTAACGGGGCGAAATTTTGCTGGCCGCCTTAAGATCGGTGGGAACTGGAGCACATCCCTTGCCTGGCACATGTCATGAAACCTTGTCGTCCGAAATTTATAAAGAGTACCGGGTCTGGACTGCCTGCTGAGGAAGGCTCGAAGTCTAAGTTCGCACTTCCGCCGTTTCACAACCCTGCTTCGTCCCGCCTGGCTGCGTTGCAGCGTCAGCTCGGCATCCCCCTCAACCTTCTCATTGTTGACATGGCAACATGCTTGAATTCCACCCTCCACATGCTCCAGCGATTGTGGCAGCAGGGGCAATGCCATTACGCCAGTACGAAGTGACACATGGCCTGACAAGCAGCGGTGCGGACCTCGGGGTGTTGGGGGCCACTGAGAGTGGAGGCAGGTTGAAAGAGCTCGGGCACCATCCTTTGCCAGTTTTGAAGAAGCCCCCAAAAATGGTCATCGGACAATTGCCCTTGTCAGCAGGGAGCATTGTGGTGATCTTAGTTCTGGAACGATCGTTGGACACTCTGAAACAACAAAGGGGCCCGCCAGCCAGAGGAGGGACGGACACAGATGCGGACACGGAGCCTTTTTTCTCCGTTCAAATCCACAAGGCCTGACAGTTTCACAATTTCATCGGTCTTCATTAGGCAGTGGTTCGGGGTCCAGACTAGTGCAAGGTGGCGCATCAGCTCTCAGGGTGCATCATCCCCAGGCAAGTCAGGGCTGTGTTGAAGCTGTGCCGGAGGCAGCGGAGGAGGAGGTATTCCTAGACACCGATGTTACCGACGTCCCTGCCTTGGAAAGAGGTTGGCGCGAATTTGAGGCGGAGGAGGAAGATGAGGAAGATCAGTTTGCTAGTGCCCCTCGACCCAGAGGCTTGGGAAATCAAGGCTCCATCTCTCACATGAGTGCTTGGATGCTCCATTTCCTGCATTTTACTCTCTATTTGGGTGGGTGGAAGGAAAGTGCTGAGTTTTGTTTTGTACCGGGGATCCAGGAGGGTGGCCACCCAGTAACTGTTGTTCATTTTGATGGCCTTAATGCGAGGATCATGTTGGAGCCGTCGCTGCAGACGAACGACCCACACCGGCCGCCGTCAAAAGACGGTGCGCGGTCGTTAAGGGGTTAAAAGACGGCAAATCACAGCTATTCTTAAATCCCTCTAATTTCCTACAGTCAACTAGGATTAGAAATTTAAATGTTTCTAGCAAATACCTGTGAAATGCGGTCTGGTGGAAGAACCGTAAGACAAAATCAACAGTGTTCTTCCTTCAGGTATTTACAACTGACAAGTAGGTCTAGGAATTGATAGTTTTAAACAAACTATCATACAATTGCACTATTTGCGCCAAACTGAGATTCATCGAGAGCAAAAAAAATATTCAGAAGTTACACGGATGAGAAATTGCGTACAATTGTCGTACAACGTGGCTATTTGAAAAAAACTAGGGCCGCACCACGTGCAATACAGCTATTTAAAAGTTTACAGATACCCAAAAGGGGGTTTTTTGAACCCAAAGAAATACACCAAACAGTAACTACAAAATTTCTGTATTCAAATTTAAGTACAAGGTGGCTCTTTGAACAAAACTGGGGCGAACCAATGTAAAAAAAACACCTATTTGAAATGTATACGGATAATAAAAGGTGGGTTTTGCACCTATGAAATACAACACCAATTACTAGCAAATTTCTGTATAGTAATATAAGTACAAGATGGGTCTTTCAACAAAAATGGCCTGCGCCAAAGTGAAAAATACGTAATTAAATTGAGTACTGATAATAATAGGTGGTTTTTGCACCTATGAAATACAACAGCAATTACTAGCAAATTTCTGTATGGTAAAATAAGTACAAGATGGGTCTTTCAACAAAACTGGGCTGCGCCAAAGTGAAAAAACACGTAATTAAATTGCGTACTGATAATAGTAGGTGATTTTTTGCACCTATGAAATACACCTGCGGTGACTAGAAAGGTTCTGTATCCTATTGAAAGTAAAAAGTGGGTCTTTGAACAAAACTGGGCTGCACAAAAGTGAAAAAAAACTAATAAAATCGTGTACAGATAATAAAAGGTGAGTTTTGCACCTATCAAATACACCTGCAGTTACTAGAAAAGTTCTGTATCCTAATATAAGTACAGGCTGCACAAAATACAAGCTAATATTTCACCACTAACTGGCCAAAAACTGGTAATAAAAAGCTATTTCAATGCATGATCAAAGCAGTCTGGACTGCACAATATGCACTCTCCTTTCAAAAGCCTGCCAGCCTGTCTGTCTGTGTTCGCCCGCACCCCCCCCCCCCCCCCCCCAATCCCCCTCCCGCGGCTGTACAGTGCTAGATGCTTCTTTCAAAGTCTCAGCCTAACTAACTAAAAACTGAAGTTCTCTAATCTATCTATGTTCTAATGTTCACAGCTAAAAGCATAGTTGTCTGTGTGAACAAAGAGAACTGTGTCACTGAGCTATATTGAGGAGAAAGCTGACACACGTCCTGCTCTTATGAGACACAGTGACACACTGATGCTGAAGAGGAAACGCTGTTCTATGTAAAACGAGGTCATGTGATTTTTCCAGCCAATCACAACCATATACATCCCAGTCATGACGTCGCACACACAGCTCACCCTGCTCTATTCTCTAAGCTGATTTGCTGGCCGCCAAAATGACAGGAAGCGCCGAAAATGGCGCGATAGTAATAGAATATGCGCAGATTCTCACCTAAATTATCGCGTGATCGGAAAATTCCGATCAACCTAAAAACCGTGCCGATTTCAACTTTGTCGATTATAATCGCTCAACACTAGTGAAGATGGTTTTGAAACTGGTGAAGTCTGATCTGTTGACAGTGATTTACAGAGTGTGGGGGAAGCACGGGAGAAGTCTTGGAGACGGTTGTGTGAGTAGCTGATAAGAGGAGAGCAGAGAAGAAGTTCCTGTGAGGAGCAGAGATTGCGAGAGGGGAGATATCTGGAGATTAAGGCAGAGATGTATCGAGGGAGAGGTTATAAAGAGCCTTGTAGGTTATTGTCAGTAGCTTGAATTAAATTTGCTGGGCAATGGGAAGCCAGTGAAGGGAGGTGGATCAGGCGAGCAGCAGAATTGGGAAACGATGGAGGGGGAGCAAGAGTGCTAGATGAAAGGTCACGGAGAAGGATGTTGCAGTTGTCTAGAGGACCAAGGGTATGGACTAGCATTTTCATAGTATCAAAGTTAAGGAATGAACGGATTCAAGAAATATTTTTCAGGTGGAGACGGCAGGCAGACCTAAAGGCTTGGATGTGTGGCTGCAAGGACAGAGAAGAGTCAATGGTTATCCCAGGGCAGCGGGCTTGCCTAACCAGTGAAAGTGTAGAGCCATTGACTGAGATAGATAGATAGACAGACAGACAGACAGATAGATATGAGACAGACAGAAAGATATGAGATAGATAGATAGATAGATAGATAGACAGACAGACAGAGAGACAGACAGATAGATATGAGATACATAGATAGAAAGATAGATGTTACATAGAGAGATAGATAGATAGATAGATAGATAGATAGATAGATAGATAGATAGATAGATAGATAGATCAGGTGGGGGGAAAGAGTGGGCTGGTGGAGATGAATGGGGAGGACAGTCACATGTACCCCCCTCCTTATTCTGTAACATGACTAGCTTGTAGCTAGCTATGACCTGAACTGTAAGGGCCCGTTTACACGGCACTGGACAAATACCGATCGGTTTATCCGACCGGTATTTGTCCGTTTTTTGTGCTGTGCACACGGCCGCAGGGTGGACGGAGAAAAGCCCTCCCCCTTCACATTCACTTGTTAATATTCTGTCCCAAAAAAATGCCGGGTGGAAAACCTGTGCAGTGGGGACTGCTGCACTAGTTTTCCATCTGAAAAAAACGCAACCCATCTGAAAAACCAGCCGCAAACCGGTGCCGTGGGGACTTGGCCTAATGCAGAAGTGTGGTCCTGGGAGCACCCCTTCAAATAGTCTTATAGCATCCAGGACATAAGGAAGGTTTTAATATTTCTGGTAGTTCAGCCGAAAGATTAGTATAAATAATAGATATTCGAGCTCCCATCTATGCCTACAATACACAGGTCAATAATGGCTATTGCTGGCTCCATGCAGCATCAAAACACCCGACCACATCCAACACAAGTAAAGCAAAGCTTTCATTTTCCTCAGTGTGGGCCCTCACAGCGGCATCGCTCAGCGAGAATTAAAAAGCATTGAACTCGTAAAGATCAGTGAATGATAGAATCTCTTCTGTCAGTAAATTTCTGCTAGGATAGGACAGCGGAGTGGCCTTTTAACAGTAATCCAAGAAGACACAGACTAAAAGCACATTCAGTTTGATTAAAGAACATTTCCAGTGATCAAGAACATAGAAAAAGGGTCTATGTGGAAACATTTGCCATTTTTTTTTTTAGACTACTTTTAAGTATAGTTGCTTTTGTATCCAGATCTAATCCACTGTGCTGCACCCTCCACTGACTTCTGTGAATGGAAGAGATTAAAAGCAATGTGTTATCCTGAAGAGGCCTTATTGTTTAAATGAACTTTTTATGCTTATTATGTTATTTTATGCAGTTTTCACTCTCGCCACTAAGTTTCACAATAGTCTGACACTTGGGCTCTGTCTCCCCTGCAGTGGACAAAAAAACAACCTGAAAACGAATTACTAAAAATGTTCATGAAACTGAGCTTTCTGTCCCCTCCTGTCAAAAGCAGCTGAAAAAAACGGCCCTTTTTTTTGCGGCGATTTCCTTTTTTTGCCGCGTTTTTTACACTCGTTTTTTGCTTGTCTTTAAGGCTGTTTTTTAATGTGTGCATAAATTAAGCCATTGGATGTAACTCCGCCCTACAAAAGGGGATATAAACCCCCTTAATTACATATATATGTAATCTTGTAGTTGTTTTACAGATTTAGGCGCTACAGTTTTTTTTTTTACGGATTTTGATGCTAAGATCTAAATTTTTACGGATTTTAACGCTAATAAGGTTATCTCGTGTTTGTCGCCAAAAATAAGTTTTTTATGGATTTTGGCCCTATAGTCAATTTTTTAACGGATCTGTATTTTTATGGATTTTGGCGCTAATAAAGTTATCTCGCTTCAGACGCTAAAAATACGGGTTTTTTGGTTTTTTTTTACAGATTTTGGTGCAAGAATCAGTCTTTTTACGGATTTGATAAGGTATAATCTTTATTAACACCCACGATAGGTGGGACTTGGGTCTCCAGGGTGGGTTTTCATTGAAAAATCGCGGCAAAAAATGCAGCGGAAACGCGCCAAAAGACGTCCGGCGCTTTCCATAGACTCCTGTAGTAAATTTTCTGCCCTGTTCTGCCGTTTTTTAGAGCATGTTGCAAAAGCCGACCAGTAAAAAAAACGAGCAGAAAAAAGAAGCTCAGTGTAGACAGCGGGAGGGTTTTACATTAGAGTCTATGGGAGATGATTATAGTCGTTTTCCCAGCGTTTTTAGAAAACGAAAAACGCTGAAAAAACTGACGTTTTTCTGTGCAGTGTAGACATAGCCTTAATGTTCTGCAGAGATCACTTCTCAGCAATCTCCTCAGGGTTACAATGACAGGTAGCACCTGCAAATAGATAACATAGGATCCTGGTCTAACTGGTACCAGAATAAAGCGGTGGACAAATATGAGATCTTTGTGGGATTTAAAGGGGTTTTCTCATATAGCTGTTTTACAGAGCCTGCCCTTCACAGCCAGTCAGTAGTCACTGCCATATCAGCTTTGCTATTCCTAGCTGATCCTGTTAGAGGCACATTAGTGATGGAGTTTGAACATCAGAGCAGAAGGCTACAGCACTTTAAAGGGTAAGGCTATGTTCACACGGCTTAACTGTGGGACGTAATTACGCCCCGCAATTACGCCGTGTGGACGGGGGCGGAACGGGAGCGGGGGAGTGAACGGGGGGCCAGCCCTTCGCCGGCCCATTGACTTGCATTACCAGCGGCGCGTATATGCCGCTGGTAATTCACATGTCACTTATCTCCCCGCCCGCCGTATTCGCCGAGCAGGGAGAGGAGACGTAATCCATAGTTCTCTATGAGAAAAGTGGATTACCGTAATGAATGGGCCGTTTTCCGCCCGTAATTAGTCCACTTCGGTGCGTAATTACGGACCGAAATACGGCCCATTTTAAGCCATGTGAACATAGCCTTAAAGTTTGTCAGTAAGAAATATACACAAGCTTCTGTGCTGCTGATAAGACACAGATAGAAGTGACATCACCATCCAGGCCACAGAGAGATAGTTGGTAACCTGGATAAGCTTTTGCACACAAGCAGGAGATACAAACTGCTATATTTCTTGCAATAAGAGCATGACTTGTCGTGTCCAGAATCCACATCCAAACTGACTGTAATGTGCTTAACACTGTACCCTATTTATAATCAGCATCGTCGTTCTGATGTATTATTTGCCCTTCGATATTACGTATAGAAGGCAGAAATCTGGCTTGCGCAGTCCGAGTAATTTCTTTCCTGAAATTACGCAAAGTTTTTTTTTGCCATTGATACTGTCAGCAGTGAAAAAAAACCATCATCTGAACTCAACCTTAAAAAGTTTTTTTCAAAATTTCAGTTTTGGAGAACATAATGAGGTCATACACTTTTCATGTGTTTCAATGATGTCATAATTTCCTTACTGTTGTCATCCCATGAATAGCTGGTGTGAGACAAGAATGCGTCTTATCGCCGCTAGTTTTCCTCATCATGATTGAGGAGGTTTTACCTGAACCAATTGCCCATGAACTTAGTAGAGGGCTACTTTGGCATTCAATTAGTATGGAGCATCTCAGCGACCTCGATCTAGCTGAAAACCTCATTCTACTTGTACAATATTTCTAGACATGTAGAATAAGCTAGATGACCTAGCCACCTGCTCCACTGAAGCAGGTCTAATCATCAACGTTGCCAGAACTAAATCGGTGGAAATCAACATGGGCAACCCCTTCATTGTAGCAGATCAACTAGTTGAGAAAGTTGAAACCTTTCAGTAGCTAAAAAGTAAATTGTGCCAGATGGTGGTACCAAGATGAATATGTATCTACCAGAATCAGAAAGGCAAAGGGCGCATGCTCAAGTCTCTGAAACACTTGACATTAGAACTAGCTCAGAGTGTACTAGCTCTTATTCAGCTCAAACACTAATCTGTTGCTAACCACTAGTTGACTATAAATAATGGGGCGGCGGCTGTATAACTCTGTAGAGACCTTCTGGAACTCTAAGGGTATGTTCACACAGTGTTTTTCAGATCCGTTTTTGGATTCGCTTTTCGGACCCAAAAATGCATCTAACAATATGCAGTATGATTTACATTAGTTTCAATGTAAAACACACATTGGCGTTCAGACCAGTGATCACTCCTGCGTGTTTACTTGCGTCTTTCTAATGCGTTTTTCGGATCCGTTTAAAGAATTGACATGAAGTGCGCTTTTGGAGCCTGAAAAACAGATCTAAAAGCGCAACACACTTTTGGGTATGTGTTGGGTAGGTTTTGGATGCGCTTTTGGCATCCGAAAAACGCAGTGGATTAAAGTCTGAATGTCTGTGATTTGAAAGAAAACGCATTGAAAAACGGATCCAAAAAACGCATCCAAAAACACATGTAAAACACATGACCCATGCAGCGCTGATGCCCTTTCAGCCCAAACAAACATCCCTCTTCCCCCCTCCCCCCACTCCTTTTCAATACCAGCCCTTCCCTGCTGTGACCCCCTTTCAAATAACACACTTAATACCGGTTGGATTAATATGGCCACAAACAGCCGTTTTATTTAATAAAGTACAAACATAAATAAAGTGCCATATCAAAATTATCACATAAACGCTCCAATATATGTATATATATATATATATATATACTGTATATACCTATATATGTACCACCAACACAACCCCACATACCAATATATACACATATATATATATATATATATATATATATATATATAAAAATATATATATATAAATATTACATAAATATACATATATATATACCTTCCCATAAGAACTGTAAACATTAACTCCCAAACCACCAAAACCAGATGGGGCAGAGGTCCTTGGAACCAACCAACGACCTGGCGACCAAAATCCCCGAAGGGAACCAAACCACCATTTACCCCCAGCCGTACTCCACTGGCTCGGGGGTCCTAAAGCCATACAAGATGGCTCACCCATTTTGCTCTGCAGGGATACCAGCCTGCAAGAGCCCACCACCTTCGCCAGGCCGATTCACCATTCACCAAACCATGAGGGAATCATACCCCGAATGACTCCCTCAGCGTATCTCCTCGTCCAATTCCAAGAACCCCCGCCGCCACCACGAGCACGCCATGAACCCTCATGGATGCGAGGCCCCCACCAGGCCCAGAGCTCTCTCAATGCCTTCTTGAAGGCCCAGCGACCAAAGGTCCAACCCAACAGCAGTCAGATGGACGCCATCAGACCGCCAGAAATTGTCCACGCCAGACTCCAATTCCAAATGCCTGACGACCACACCCCCATTCCTGGCCACCAACTTACCAATCGCCCTATTCACCTTAATCCTTGCTTTATTCATCCGTTCAACCGAGCGGGCCCCCCTCCAGTGATGTCGCAACACAATGTCGGACCAGACAATAACCATTCCCGGGAATGACCTCCATAAACGCAATAAATCGTATTTAATGCTACGTGTTAATTCCCTAAATGTCAGGGAACCCAAATCATTCCCCCCAACATGCAATACCAAAATGTTTGGGGGCCTGTCCAGGGCTGCAAACCGTGTCACCTCCGGAACTACTCCTAACCACCGCATCCCGCGCCGACCCAGCCAGCGCACCACCGCGACGCTCCGTGGAAAGCCCAATTGGCGACCGTCCGGCCGCATATCAGCTCGCTCCGCACCCCAGTGAACGTACGAATGGCCCAGGATCCAGACCAGGAACGGAGGACGAACTGGAGAATAAAGGAAAACAAACTAGTAACAGCAACCGCGGTAACCCCCTCCCCCTCCAAATCCCCCATTAAGACACCAGGTGCGGCCGGATATACAACCGAAACCTATCGGACTCCCATCTCCCGATCCTCCGCACCACATCTGCACTGAGGCCCCACCCCGCTGCCTCAGTAGCCGCCCCAATCCGGAACGAATGCGGCGCAAAAGCGGCAGGGTCAAGCCCAACCGCCACCAAACACTGCCTAAATACCGCGGTAAACTGGAAACGGGAAAGATAAGTGCCATCCGCGTGACACAGGAGCGGCCCGTTATCAGCCCTCCGCAAAACCCGAAATTCACGCCAACACCGCACCGGACACATTGCCGAATCCTGTACCGCCCGTAGGGTCACCCGCCTCCCCTTGCCGGCTTGATCCGTCTTTGAACGCCGCAGCCAGAATGTGATCGTCTCCCCAGTGTCCACAACATCTTCTCGTTGAAGGCCTCCCCCCCTTGACCGACTAGGAGACACCAACTCTCCTACCCGCAACGCCCCGAAGAACGCCAAAGTAAATGCCAACCTGAACAACGTTGCCTCGTAGCCCGAGCAAGCAACATCGTCCAGCACCCTGCCCAGACGCTCCAGCAGAGAAAACACTACAGGACGCCGAGAGTCCCTTGCCCCTTGGCCTCGCCTATAACCCCGGAGGGCCCGAGATACCACGAAATCTTTGGTCAAGTCACGCCTCCGCCGCATCTTGAAACCAAAAGCTAGTCCCGACATGAATCTGGAGACTCGGGACACCGACCACCCAAGACCCCGGGCCCGCCCCAACCAGCACAGCAAAGCCCCAATGTGGTCTTCCTCCGACACCACATCACCCAGAACCCTTATCCACTCTGACCACTGCGCCCACGCCTCCTCATACGCAGCCCAGGTCCCACCTGACAGAGACGCCCGAATCAGCTGGTCTGCGTCCCGAAGGCCACGGTCCATAGATGACTGGGGCATTCCTCCCCGTGCTCTGCTGCTGACGGAGCCAAAGTTCGGAATCGGTCCCACTGCAACCGAGAAAGAGAGTCAGCGACAGAGTTCTGGACCCCAGGGACATGTTCCGCCCTAACCCACGAATTGAGCTCCAGACACCTCAAAACCAGCAATCGCAGAAGACGCACTACCGGAGGCGACGAAGCCGTCAGATTGTTAATCGCCAAAACTACTCCCAAATTGTCACAGAAAAAACGAACCTTCCGATCCCGAAAATTATCGCCCCACAACTCCAACGCCACCACAATGGGAAAAAGTTCCAGGAACGCCAAATTCCTAATAACCGACAGCGACCGCCAAGCCTCAGGCCACGGGGCCGCACACCACCGCTCCCCACAAATGGCCCCAAAGCCAGAACTGCCCGCCGCATCCGTGAAGATATCGATCTCCTGATTAGACAATTCCCCGTGCAGAATGATCGACCGCCCATTGTACGTCTCCAAAAAGCTGGCCCATACAGTCAAATCCTCTCGGTGCTCACAAGTCAGGCGCACGAAATGGTGCGCTTTTTTAATGCCTGACGTCGCCCCGGCCAACCGACGACAAAACACTCGCCCCATCGGCATAATCCTGCATGCGAAATTGAGCTTCCCCAACAGCGACTGAAGCTCCTTAAGGGGAATTTTGCGCAATCCAACAACCCGGCCCACCTCTCGCCTCAAGGACTCCAACTTATCCTCCGGTAACCTGCACTCCATCTTCTCTGAATCAATGCAGATTCCTAAAAAATTCAAACACGTCTTCGGACCCTCCGTCTTATCAGGCGCCAACGGGACACCAAACCGATCCGTCACCCAACTTAGAGACGCAAGCAAGGACCCGCATATCGGGGACCCAGCCGGACCCACACATAAGAAATCATCCAAGTAATGGATGATCGAACTCAACCCCGAAACGTCCCGAACCACCCATTCCAAAAATGTGCTAAAAGCCTCGAAATAGGCACACGATAGCGAGCAACCCATCGGCAAGCAACGATCGACAAAAAACTTCCCGTCCCAAAAACACCCTAACAGTTTCAAACTATCTGCATGAACCGGTAAAAGTCTAAAAGCCGACTCGATATCCGCCTTTGCCATTAGTGAACCCCGCCCATGACGGCGCACTAATGACACCGCTTCATCGAAAGAGGTATAAACAACGGAGCAAAGCTCCGGTGCTATACCAGCATTCACCGATTGACCTTTCGGAAAGGACAAATGGTGGATGAGCCGGAACTTTCCTGGCTCTTTCTTAGGCACCACCCCCAGAGGAGACACCACCAAATCCGGAAAGGGTAGAGCTTCAAACGGACCCGCCATCCGCCCTAACGCTACCTCCTTCGCCAACTTTTCTGCCACCACCTCCGGATGCTCGTGGGCCGACCGCAAATTCTTAGTAGAAAAAGGTACCACGTGTGCCGGCGGCGGAATGACAAACCCTTGCCCGAACCCCGCCGACAACAGATCCGCTGCCTTCCTATCCGGAAAGCGGGCTAGAAAAGGCGCCATCGCGCCCAGTCTCACCGGCGTCGCCCCCTTGCCCACCTCCACCGGCCCCTTTGCCCCGCCCCTTTTTGAAACAACGGGTAACTGGGTGGGACGGAGCTGCGCAGAAGGAGCACACGTGCCTGAATCGGCAACCGGACCCAAATTTGCACTGCCCACCGTTAAACAGCCAGCAAACCCCCACTTTAGAACCCCCCGGCTGAGACCCTGTTCCGCTACTACCCCCGCTCCCTCCTTGGCCGGCTGACCCGGCCCCCCCGAGAAAGGGCTGCCCGAACTTCGTCGGGGCCATAACTTTCAGCCAGAGACCAATATCCTTCTGGTCCCACCTGATGGAAGGACGAACCGCCTTCCGCTGACGAAACTGCTCGTCATACCGCAACCACGCCTGACCCCCGTACGCCCGATGCGCCTCCCCAATCGCATCCATATAGCAAAAAAGGCCCGAACAATTCTCGGGCGCTTTTTCCCCGATGACACTCGCCAGTATCGCAAACGCCTGCAACCAATTGGCAAAAGTCTGCGGAATGAGTCGCCACCGGCGCTTCTCCTCCTCCTCTTTCTTACTCTCATCCTTCTTGCCTTTATCTAAATTAAACTTCACCAATGGCAGCAAAGAGAAGATCTCCACATACTCGTCCTTCCAGATCTTCTCCCTCACCTCTTGCTTCAAATGAGCCCCAAGTGGGCCTTCAAAACAAACATATACTTCCCCTCTTGCCCTGTCATCCAAACGGACGCTCTCCTGAGGAACCTTCTCTGTCTGCACCGACACCGTCACTCCCCCGCCTTGTGCAGCAGCCAGCCCCTGGGGATGTGGTCCCCCAGCTTGCATCACCACGGGCGGGGGCGCTGGCGGCACAACAGGTGCCACCCAAGCATCTACAGGGGAGCCCCCACCGACCCCCCTCTCCCGAACCTCAAACCTCGCCAAAAAATCCCGCAACGCCGCCGCTAGCCCCCCAGCCTCCCCGGGCGAACCTCCCCCAACTTCGCACTCACGTCTCCTTGGGCTAAGCGCTGGCGACCCACTACCAGTTAACCCCCCTTGCGACCGTAAAATAGATGGAAACGTACATGACATAGACATATACTCACCAGGCTGCGTGGGGGCTGTGGACCCACCAGCCGCTATACCGAGATCCAGATGGCCGTCTCGAAGGAATGCACCGTCGTCACTCGCTGCCCGACGACCCGGGTCAAGGCCCTCAGTACCCAATAAGGGGAGGCCGACCGGCGCAGGTCGCGGAGATGGGGCAGGCACCTGCCATGCCCGGACCGGAGAGCCAGAGTCGTCTTGAGCTGCGCCGGGGCCGACCGACTGTCGCCCGTCCGTCCTCCCACCGCGCGTTTCCGTTCTGAAGGAGATCCCCGACTGTCGACCTCCGTCCCGCCGCCTGGTGGCCCCCCCGACCGGCACATCGCCAGGCGAGGCCACCGTCACCACTGAACGAACGGACGACCTAGGAGCGGCGGCCGATCGAGCCCCAGACTGCGGCCCAGACCCGCCGCCCTCCGCGGGGCCCGCCGGCCTACTTGGATGCCTTCCAGATCGAGCAGGCCGGCCCCCGGATTGGAGCCTGCCCACCTGACCTGAAGGGTCCCCAGAGGGGCTCCTTTGGCGGCGGCGAGCCCTGGGGGTGTAGTCCGGGCTCAACCGCTGCGGTGGGCGAGCCCGGCGTCTGCGGCCAGCTCCGCTACCCCCGGACTGTGCGGGCGTTACTGCGGCCCTGCGGCCCCCCGAGAGGGCCGCCGGATCCTCGGACATGCTCCCTGGACCAATACAGCTCCCTGATAATGCCGGCTCCGCGGCAACCCCAGCACCAGGGGCACCGCTGTGCTCAGAGGCCGGGTCCCCGGCCCCATTCAGTAGCTCCCGAACTGCCACCTCCAGCCAGGCGGCCCCCTGCGACGCCGCCAAGCGCCGCAGCATCTCGATGTTGGCGTCGGCCATAACGAGGGGAGAGCGCAGTCCAACGTCCTTCCTGACTGCTGCCTCGTGGCGCGACTGCACTAACGGGCGGAAGGGGAGGTACCGATGCCTTGCATCACCTTCCTTCAGCCTCCCCTTCCGGCCGCACGTACCCGCGGCTTCGCCGCGCCCAGCACGCCGGGTCATGGCGCGCCTCCCCTAGGGGCGTGGCCTGGTCCGGCGCGCTGCTTGCAAAACGTATCCAAAAACGCATTTGCAGATGCATTTTTGGATACATTTTTTGGATGCAGTTTTCAATGCGTTTTTCATGTAATGAAAACCGGATCCAAAAACGGCTCCAAAACGCCATGTGAACATACCCTAAATGTGCAGCTGCGCAAGTGGATAGTCGGCTGTCGCCGACAGTTGGCTCTACAGCCAGAAGGTAGGGACAGTTTCTTACCATCCCTGCCTTCCCGCTCGCTGTATATACAGCACTCAATGAGTGCTCTATATAGCAGGAAGCCTCCGGGCCTTCTGTTTCTCGTCACGTTTTACGTGACCACCGAGGCTTGTTATAGATGGTGCTAGATCTTATCAGACCTACACTCACCGGCCACTTTATTAGGTACACCTGTCCAACTGCTTGTTAACACTTAATTTCTAATCAGCCAATCACATGGCGGCAACTCAGTGCATTTAGGCATGTAGACATGGTCAAGACAATCTCCTGCAGTTCAAACCGAGCATCAGTATGGGGAAGAAAGGTGATTTGAGTGCCTTTGAACGTGGCATGGTTGTTGGTGCCAGAAGGGCTGGTATGAGTATTTCAGAAACTGCTGATCTCCTGGGATTTTCACGCACAACCATCTCTAGGGTTTACAGAGAATGGTCCGAAAAAGAAAAAACATCCAGTGAGCGGCAGTCCTGTGGGCGGAAATGCCTTGTTGATGCCAGAGGTCAAAGGAGAATGGGCAGACTGGTTCGAGCTGATAGAAAGGCAACAGTGACTCAAATAGCCACCCGTTACAACCAAGGTAGGCAGAAGAGCATCTCTGAACGCACAGTACGGCCAACTTTGAGGCAGATGGGCTTCATCAGCAGAAGACCACACAGGGTGACTCTCCTTTCAGCTAAGAACAGGAAACTGAGGCTCCATTTTGCCCAAGCTCATCGAAATTGGACAGTAGAAGATTGGAAAAACGTTGCCTGGTCTGATGAGTCTCGATTTCTGCTGCGACATTCGGATGGTAGGGTCAGAATTTGGCGTCAACAACATGAAAGCATGGATCCATCCTGCCTTGTATCAACGGTTCAGGCTGGTGGTGGTGGTGTCATGGTGTGGGGAATATTTTCTTGGCACTCTTTGGGCCCCTTGGTACCAATTGAGCATCGTTGCAACACCTTGTGGAATCTATGCCACGAAGAATTGAGGCAGTTCTGAAGGCAAAAGGGGGTCCAACCCGTTACTAGCATGGTGTACCTAATAAAGTGGCCGGTGAGTGTAGATTAACTCTGTAGTAAGTACAGAGTACATTGTTTCCTTCTGTATTTCCTCTGTTACTGGGACTAATACATCAGTCTTGGTTACAAGGGAAATCAGAAAAAAAATAGCGATAATAATGTAAAAATATTCACTAAACGTCTTTTTCTGACACGGTATATAAAATAAAGTATTTTAAAAAATGCACCACACAAAATAAAATATTAAAAAAAACAGACCACCCATGATGACACTGAAATGTGATATCACCTATATATACATGTTCATGACAGAAAACTGACACAAATACACAACTTATTTAGTCCAAAAATAAATGAAACAATGTGATAAAGTCTTAAATTTTTTTAAACTATTTTCCCTCATACTGTAAAAAAAAAAAAAAAAGAGTAAAGTAAAAATTACATAAAAAATAAAGCCTAACATCTCCTGGAACAAAGGCAAAAAAATTAGTAGAATAACCGAGTTCGAGAAAAGCGAGAAAACGTTAGCATTCAAACCTACGTGTACTTAGAAAAAGGAAAATGTGCTTGGTCAGGAAGGGGAAGGTGGGGTGTGAGAAGGCTAATGGTTCAGTCAGGAATTGGTTAAGCTAGTCTCTAAAGGGACAAATCACAGAGAAAAAAATGAGACAAATCAAATATGTCACAGAAGAATAGAGGCTTACTTACTGATCCTCAGACAGGTCAGAAACCAATTCCCCATAGGATACAGAGAAGCTACAGTGCCATATGGGAGGGTTCCACAGGTGCAAAGTACTAAGAGGCGACCACTCGCACACCTACTATACATGTACGGTGTCATAATCATACAATTATGAATATTGCACCATGTTGGCGTTACAGCCAATTGGTAATGGCCACTGTCATTCAAATGAGTGGGCTACCCAGCACCCTCGAAGTGTGCAACACCAATATTGACATTCCATACCTCCCAAGGTGGTAAATACAGAGGGTTAAATGGCAGTTCCCAACAGAATACAGAAAACCCCACTGTGCACTGAAGGGGAAACTATATTTACTATTTTGCCATAGGCAAACTTAAACTCTATCAGTTCTCTATCTGTTAAACACTAAAATGTAACTTTTATTATATATAACTCTTAACCTCTATACACACTGTTTAAAAACCTGATTTCTAACCTCACCATTTAACCCTTTTTGCTTCTGAAAGAGGGAATAGCTCCCTTTCTATTATCAAGTCTGGTGGAACCCCACCTACTAACAGAGGAGCCTTATATCTATAGCAAATTACTAGCTCCAGTAAGGGATCCCAAGCCTACTACTTGGACAGTCATCCCTAATCTCATGGACACAGAACAAATAAGGCCCCCTTATGACACCCCTGCAGCAGGTTAGCTGGCGAAACATGTCGGGGAGGTCAGATATGACATTTTAAATTGTGATTTCTAGAAGTGTCACCTGCTGCAGACGGTGTCACAAGGGGGCCTTATTTGTCCTGTGTCCATGAGATTAGGGACGACTGCCCAAGTAGTTGGCTTGGGATCCCTTACTGGAGCTAGTAATTTGCTATAGATATAAGGCTCCTCTGTTAGTAGGTGGGGTTCCACCAGACTTGATGATAGAAAGGGAGTTATTCCCTCTGTCAGAAGCAAAAAGGGTTAAATTATGAGGTTAGAGATCAGGTTTTTAAATAGTGTGGATAGAGGTTAAGAGTTATAGATAAAAAAAGTTACGTTTTAGTGTTAAACAGTTAGAGAGTTTAAGTTTGACTACGGCAAAATAGTAATTATAGTGATCAAAAGTCACTCTCTGTTCTCTTGCGAGTTTACCAATTTTTTGGAGATTATCTGCAGGGGAAACTGCACAAGTGCAAAATGCCAGTAAACCAGCGCCTCACCCACTCTTTAACCCCTTAAGCCGAATGCCTGAAAAGCAGTTAATGATCAGAATTTTTTTTTCGTTTTTGCCTCCTTGCGTTTTTAACAGTTGTAACTTTTTTATTTTTGTCAATGACGCAGGCCTCGTTTTATTCGAGACAAGTTGTACTTTATGGGGGAATAGTTTAAGTTCACTTATAAATAATTGCAGAAATCTTTGTTATTTTTTTGTTATTTTTTGTTTTTTTTTTTTTTACACCATTCATATTTCAAACTTAATAACTTGTTAGATTAATTCTACAGGTTATTACGGTCGTGTGGATACCTAATATGTGTAGGTTTTTTTGTGTGTGTAATATATGCACAATTATTTTTTATTAAATATTTATTTTTATTTTATTATTTATTTTTTTATTTATTTTTTTACACTTTTTATGTTTTTTACTTTTTTTTTTAAAATCCCATGAAGGGAGAACTGTTTTACTCTGTCGGGTCACCGGGTGCTCCGATCACCCGACAGAGCAGAGAAACCCTTTGATTGCGCTGCGGTGACGATCCCCGCAAACAGGGTTAAAGCACCGGGGTGTAGTACAGCCCCGATCCCAGTGCTGCTGCGGCGCCGGGAGCTGCAAACTCCAATGTCTGCAGCGACGCCAAAAGCTGTCGCTGTAGACGAACGACCTGCACCAGCCGACGTCAAAAGTCGGTGGGCGGTCGTTAAAGGGTTAAAAGGAGAAAGGACTTCTTTGAGATGACAGTCTTGTTTTACGTGTACTGCACAAGGTTATTGACATTCCACACCTCAGCTACAAATAGGCAAAAGGTATGAGTCCTCACCAACTGCTGTTTGCGCTACATTATACTAACCTGGTAGCAAGCCAACTGGATTTTGAATGTTGAGCTGCACTGGTAGTGCAGGCAAAGACCAAAGGAACTAGAGATTCATGTCAGCAAGTAAAGAAAGATCGGGCACACTATGAGAATTAGCATGAATGAGATATTCAGACAAGGACTCAACTGGAACCCAACAAGGACAACATAGAAGTGGCCCCGGGTGGAGAAGACTGCATCAAGGAAAATGTGTTATTGACGTGTACAGGATCTGGTCCTAGGTAAAAGCCAAAAACCAGCAGCAGCAGAAGTCTTTCTGGAGAACTCTACATCCTCAATAGAGGAGAAGAGGAATTAGTAGTTGTAGATTTGTTTAGCTGGTGTGTAATATACTAGGAAGCTCCGCAGAATTATCTATTTGTAGATGGATTGATATGCACCACTCACAAAAAAGATATTTGAATTTTGGTCAAAATTTCAGGATGAGCATAACATTTCTTAAACATTTTTTGAAATGCACTAAATGAGCCGATCTCTTCCCTTTAGATGCACATATCCAACTGTTCAACGTTTCAGTACTTTTTTCACAACTTGCTGATTTCTAACAAGGAGCTTAATGGCAAAATTCACAACAGGTGTTTGATCCCTGAATCGCCCAATAAATGTAGAGGATCAGTTTGAATTGAAATTAAACAGTCCTCCTCATCGTGCTGTTCACATTGACACATTGGTTTCTTTAGGTCACGTGACTGTATTGTATATTAGAACATTTCTGCATCCTATTGGTTCCTTTTAAGTCAATTGACTGTTTTTTATACTAGAACATTTCTGTATCCTTGATTCCTTTAGGTCACGTGACTGTTTTGTATGTTAGAAGGTTTCTGTATCCTATTGGTTCCTTTAGGTCACGTGACTGTTTTGTATATTAGAACATTTCTGTATCCTATTGGCTCCTTTAGGTCACATGACTGTATTGTATATTAGAACATTTCTGTATCCTATTGGTTCCTTTTAGGTCAAGTGACTGTATTGTATATTAGAACATTTCTGTATCCTATTGGTTCCTTTTAGGTCAAGTGACTGTATTGTATATTAGAAGGTTTCTGTATCCTATTGGTTCCTTGAGGTCACGTGACTGTTTTGTATATTAGAACTTGTCTGTATCCTATTGGTTACTTTAGGTCACGTGACTGTTTTGTATATTAGAACATTTCTGTATCCTATTGGTTACTTTAGGTCACGTGACTGTTTTGTATGTTAGAACATTCCTGTATCCTCTTGGTCCCTTTAAAGGGGTTGTCTCACTACATTGATTCATCTTACCACAGTCCTGTTTTCTTGGTTTCATTTTTGAATTAAGGGGCGTGTTTACTGGCTTCCACTAGGCTGCAGTAGAAGCCAGGTCTGTAGCTATAGCAACCAGCACTGGCAGCCTATCAGGAGAGATTGAACAGGTCTGTAGTTATAGCATCCAGTGCTGGCAGCCTATCAGGAGAGATTAAGCAGGTCTGTAGCTATAGCGACCTGAGGAGCTGATGCAGCCCATACAAGAGGGGATATCTAGAAATAGGTAGGACACTGTTAATGGACATATATTGTAAAGTGACTTGCTTTTGCAACATCTTTAACATAAAAAGTAATCCCTGTAGTGAGACAACCCCTTTAAGTCATGTGACTGTTTTGCATGCTAGAACATTTCTGTATCCAAATGTTTGGGACGCATTTTTTTTACTTAAAGAATGAACATGTTGCAAGTTTTTTGTAAAAATGGTGGTTTTGAAATCCGAGTTGTGTGGATTATAACTATGATTTTCAATTGAGGTCTATGTGGATGGGTTTACAGTCAGTTTTTGACAGATTAAAAAATTCTAATCTGCGACAAAAAACCGACCGGAAATGCTTCCACGTGGATGGACCCTTAATCTGCCGTCTTCAGGTGAATGAATCTTCTTTATGAATAGTCTGGCTTAGATTTAATCTCTAGTCATATTTCAAGACTTTTTGATGTGTTGGACTTGACTTAAACGGAAGCCACTTCTTATAGGTGGCTTTGGCGAGACAGCTTTCTTCCATCCAGAGGAGAGTTCATGTCCAGGAGTGAACTTTTTTTTTACAAACATCCAGAAAACAGTCTGCACTTTCTATAGCAAGCTACAATATGCCCTGATCGACGGCAATACATGAATTCCAGGCTTTGATCCTACAAAAAGAAAGTCTGTTGCTATTTTTGAGTTCTGCTTTTAGTTATGAGAAGTATTGTGATGTGATTGACGGGCAACGATGAGTCAATTGAGGATAATTTTCAAGAGATTAACTTCAGTGATAAGTGTTGAAAGCTGTCATCTGCATCACATGATGGACGGATGGAAATCTGCTCACAAGTGAAAGCATGTATGCCATTGTGGGTTCAGGCGAGGAAAAAATCTCAAATATGGAGAGGAATGAAGGTTAAATATGGCATCATTCTTAGCTAACAATGAGGACATCCACCAAGAATGTACAACATATATTGTATGGCAGAAAGAAGTATCCATCTGAGGCATGACCTCTAGAAAAACTTTTCCAAAAACACAATTAGGTCTAAACTGTGAAAGCTCCATGGACGTCATTATGTGTGGCGTGGCGGTGTGGATGCAAGAGGTTGCTTGCTTTTGCCACTAGACAGTAGGAAGCAGGGAAAATTCCTGATATGTATTATACCTGTTTCTGGGTGCAGGTAATGCAGACAACCATCCAGGGCGCCGCTCACCTTAAGAGGTGAGGGGCTACCACTACCCCTGTTAGCCCGCTGCCATTTAATTAAAATGGTGAGCTTTTCGAGATTACTATATCAACTACAAACTATTCCACTTTTGCTTAAAGGGGTTTTGCCACAATGTAATGTTGACGTGGGATCCTCCAAAATGGGTATTTAATCACTTTTCTAAATATATGTCATCAAAAAGTGAAGCCTGTGAGATCTACAGCATTGCTCAGTCCCCCTTAGTTTCCTGACAGTTTACATTAGACACGACCAGACACTGACAAGAGCTGATCTGGCCGTGCTTTCGTGTTTGCACTTCTTATCTGATGGCAGGGAACATGAAGGAGCTTGCAAGGGACTCTGGTGAAAGATTCTGTGTATTTTGTATAGACAATCCACTGGTTGTAATGTAATTATTTGAGTAAACATTTCAGACGCTCCCTGCCACTGCGTCTCTGCTCAGACCCCCTCCCTCTCCCCTGTGACTCAGCATGCTGTGTTTATCTTTTCTCCTGAGCAGATAACAGGTAAGGAACTCACTTCTTGGCAAATCCCCTTTTAAGCATACATGTATAAATAGGCTTAATTCGGCTTTTACCAAATTTATATGGAGAAATAAACGCCCACGGATCACTTTAAAAAAGTTGGTTCTCCCGAAGGACATGGGCAGGTTAAACCTCCCTAACATTAGAGCCTACAGTTTAGCTGCACTACTCCGCCTTGGCATTGACTGGGTAAAAAGTATGTCCCTTTTCTCCAACACAACCCTAGAGGCCAATTTGGTTTCCCCATGGAATTTAAAGGCTCTCCTGCATACACCATACAAAGCTCTTCCCCCTATAGCCAAACAAGGTATAATAATTAGGGATACCATTAGTGCCTGGAAAGCTGCCCAGAAAATGTATGGTCTTCCTTACCAAGCCAGTAAATTCTTGTCTTGGAGGGGACACCTGGAATTTACCCCTGGAGACGAACAAAGCTACCTTCCACAGTGGACGTTGTTGGGCCTAGACAACATTACCCAACTCATTAATGTTAGGTAGCGACGTTTCTTCTCATTCGAAGAACTACAGATCCATTATCATCTAGACCAGAAGCAATTTTTTGCAAACAGACAAGTCATGAGCTTTGTGAAGCCAAAATAGGTTCCTTACCAGATCTTATTAAACCCACTAGCTTTGACAGCTTAGTGGGACCAGTGAGCTCCATACACTCTTTGTCCCTGCTTTACTCTGGTCTTTGCTGGCCTAAAGATGAAGTGGCAGCTAATAGAATATTCCGAGGATGGGAACGAGACTTTCCTGACATAGATATAGCGGAGGCGGTGTTGGAGGGATGGAGAAGGGTCAGAAGGATGATAGTGGATGAATCCTGGAGAAACATACACTCACCGGCCACTTTATTAGGTACACCTGTCCAACTGCTCGTTAACACTTAATTTCTAATCAGCCAATCACATGGCGGCAACTCAGTGCATTTAGGCATGTAGACATGGTCAAGACAATCTCCTGCAGTTCAAACCGAGCATCAGTATGGGGAAGAAAGGTGATTTGAGTGCCTTTGAACGTGGCATGGTTGTTGGTGCCAGAAGGGCTGGTCTGAGTATTTCAGAAACTGCTGATCTCCTGGGATTTTCACACACAACCATCTCTAGGGTTTACAGAGAATGGTCCGAAAAAGAAAAAACATCCAGTGCGGCAGCTCCTGTGGGCGGAAATGCCTTGTTGATGCCAGAGGTCAAAGAGAAATGGGCAACTGGTTCGAGCTGATAGAAAGGCAACAGTGACTCAAATAGCCACCCGTTACAACCAAGGTAGGCAGAAGAGCATCTCTGAACGCACAGTACGGCGAACTTTGAGGCAGATGGGCTACAGCAGCAGAAGACCACACCAGGTGCCACTCCTTTCAGCTAAGAACAGGAAACTGAGGCTCCAATTTGCCCAAGCTCATCGAAATTGGACAGTAGAAGATTGGAAAAACGTTGCCTGGTCTGATGAGTCTCGATTTCTGCTGCGACATTCGGATGGTAGGGTCAGAATTTGGCGTCAACAACATGAAAGCATGGATCCATCCTGCCTTGTATCAACGGTTCAGGCTGGTGGTGGTGGTGTCATGGTGTGGGGAATATTTTCTTGGCACTCTTTGGGCCCCTTGGTACCAATTGAGCATCGTTGCAACACCTTGTTGAATCTATGCCACGAAGAATTGAGGCAGTTCTGAAGGCAAAAGGGGGTCCAACCCGTTACTAGCATGGTGTACCTAATAAAGTGGCCGGTGAGTGTATATTTTCGTATAGCTCATAGAGCGATATATGGATTCAACATTCCAGCCCATTCGTCCTTCCTAGATCGCCTAACCGCATGTCCGAAATGCTGAGTCCCATCAACAGACCTGGCACATGGCTTATGGTCGTGTCCTGATGTGCAGAAATTTTGGTCCAGGCTGATCCTTGAGCTGAATTCCAAATTAGCGACATCGGTGCTACTGGATCCCAAGCTAATCTTATTCAATAACCTTACAGTTAACAGAAAGGTTACTGCATATTGCAATACTGCATATTGTTATGATGGCGGAAAAGCGGTGTCTGCTAGGTGCATGGCTAAATCCCAAGGTCCCATCCCTAAACATGGTTATAAAATCAGTTAGACATCATATGCTATTGGATAGGCTAAACGTATTAGAGAAAAAAGAGGCCCAGGCGGAAAAGTTTTTTAATACTTGGCACTGCTTTATTGAGGCTTTCCTCTCAGAAACAGAGATTTTTTCCTTTATACAACCATTTCTTGGAACTACCTGGTACTGGAAGAGTAAACTGGCAGGGTCTCTAGGTAGGCTGCAAATAGGAGAGGGTGATCCATCCCGTTGAACTGGACGAAGATGAAAGAAATTATACGGCAACCTTAACTAAACAAGATAAGAATCCAGTGGCTCCAGGCCTTACCTATAAGGCTCGTGTTCAGAATAATGTTTATATTGATTAAGTTCATTATAGAGCTTACTGTCTATTTGCTTACCTATAAATTGTTACGCTATCTTGATCAATGGAAGTATTGTGGAACTGTAGGAGGACATGCCCCTAGAGCGATTCATAATTCCTCTTACCTAGACTGTACTGAAGAATTACATTTGATGTTCAGCTCATAACTGTTCATTATGTATTTGTTATATTTGAAAATTCAATAAAAAACTTCTTGATAAAAAAGAGGTGGGGGGGTTACTCCGAGGTCTTACTGATGCAGACTCCCCATTGACTGAGCCCATGTGGTCGACATCTACTGTAACTCTGCACAGTCGTACCGCGTTCACGGCTGCACATTAACTGTGCAGTTGCGGGTGGGTGTTAGTTCAGGGAGAAGGCAGGAATGGTTTATTACTGTCCCTTCCTTCTCCACCATTGTATATACAGATAGAGATGGGCGAATTTCTCAAAAATTCGATTCGGTCACTTCGCCGAATTTTCCGTCAAAATTCGTTTCGGTCCGAATTACTTTGGCACAAATCGTGTTAAAAAGCAGCTATTCCCAGGCTGCACAGAGCCTGCAGGGTGCTGTAGAACACTGTGCCATGCTTAAATATGCAGAGGGAGCTTGGTTTGGTCTTCATACAATGTTGTGTTTTAGTATGACACGCACATGACTGCCGCCGCTTTTAGAATCGCTTCACTATAAAATTCCCTGGGCACTTAAGAGGGCAAAACTGACCAAAAAACTCAAGCGGGAATGTAGCCTGATAAAGTCATGCCAGCGAAAGCTGGAAAAAAACAAGCTGAGAGCTCAGGTGGCAACATTAGTGACAGAGTGTGGAGGTGACGGCGGCAGCCACAGCAGCATGAGGTCAGACAGTGGCACAATGACATTCTGGAGGTGGCAAAACAGTATTAGGCCACAGAGTGGCACAATGACTGAGAGCGGAGGTCACGGCGGCAGCAGTATGAGGTCAGGCAGTGGCACAATGACATTCTGGAGGTGGCAAAACAGGAGGAAGCCACAGAGTGGCACAATGACACAGTGTGTAGGTCACGGCAGCAGCCACAGCAGCAGCATGAGGTCAGACAGTGGCACAATGACTGAGAGCGGAGGTCACGGCGGCAGCAGCATGAGGTCAGGCAGTGGCACAATGACATTCTAGAGGTGGCAAAAACTGGAGTAGGCCACAGAGTGGCACAATGACAGAGATTTGAGGTGACGGCGGCAGCAGCATGAGGTCAGACATTGGCACAATGACAAAGTGTGGAGGTGACCGCAGCAGCAACAGGAGCAGCAGCATGAGGTCATAGAGTGGCACAATGACAGAGTGTTGAGGTGGGTGGCAATACCAGTCCCTGGTAAAGATGGTGGTAGGCAGATGGAGAAACTGTCAGCAGATGTGTAGCATCAGGCGGGTGACGGCATCAGAATAGTGGCTGAGGCAGGTAGTTTGAACCCAGACTGACGCCTAAGGCATTGGTGTGTGGAAATCCTGTCCGATCCACACCTGATTCATCTTGACAAAGGTCAGTCGTTCCACATTTCCCGTGGACAAGCGGGTTCTCCTTGGGGTAACGATGGCCCCCACCGCACTGAACACCCGCTCTGATGCACACTACTGGCCGGCAGGACAGCTTCTCCACTGCAAACTCGGCAAGTTGGGGCCACACATCCAGTTTGGCTGCCCAGTAGTCCAGCGGATCTTCTAACTGGGGTGGCAGAGTGCTGTCCAAGTAGGCCACCACCTGTTGGTTCAGGGACTGCTCCAGGTCCTGCTGCTGCTGCTGCTGCTGCTGCTGGCGACTACCCTCCTCACTAGGCGGGTGAAGGAAGCTGCTCATCAGTGACTCCAGACTTAGGTTGCTGCTGATGGAGCTGGTACTGCTCCTACCCCCCCACCTTTCCCCAGCAGCCGCGGCAGTAGTACGTGAGCGCTGAGGAACCCCCCGGTCAGACCTGTCAGAGAGGGATGATGCCGCCCCATAGGCAACGGCCAACTGACTACGGAGGATTTCCCTATAGTATTTTGATTTGTCCTCCCCCCTCAATACTTGGAAAAAGGCCCCCCATTTTGGACCGTAGCGAGGGTCCAATAGGGTGGAGAGCCAGAAGTCATCCCTCTGCCGGATGCTGACTATTCGGCTGCCCACTAGCCAGGCAAATCAGCATGCTGCGGGCCATCTGCACAAGTGACTCCGACAGGCTCCCTGCCTCCATTTCCACTGTATACTGCCACGGTGCTTGGGGGTCATCTGCCTCGTCTTCCTCATCTCCATCCACCTCCTCCACTGCTGCTGCTCCTCCCTCTCTTGTCACCTGGTAGAAAATCCACTCATTTCACCAGACAATGCATCTGCTCCAATGTCCTCCTCCTCCTCCTCCTCCATTTCAGTCCCCACCGGACTCATGTGGCCGCGAGATGTAGTCGCCACGTCTCCAGATTTTTCAGCATCTGTTCCAGGACATGAAGCAGGGGAATGACTTTATTCATCCCGTAGTCCTGGCGACTGACAAATAACGTCGTCTCCACGAATGGCCTCAACAAATGGCAGGTGTCACGCATGAGCTGCCACTGGCTGACATCAAAGTTACACAGGGGAGTACTTCTGTCTGCCTGGATCATCAAAAAATCGTTAATGGCCTTTCTCTGTTCATACATCGGTCCAACATGTGCAGGCTGGAATTCCAACGGGTGGAAACATCGCATATCAGAGTTGTTGGGGAGGCCGTTCGGGCCGTTGCAACTTGAGGAGGGTGTTCCTGGCTTTGTACAATGGTAATGTGCATGCACAGTTTCCTGGCCATTTTCAGAATGTTCTGAAGATCGGTGGAAGACTTCAGGAACCTTTTCACAACCAGATTGAACACGTGCGCCATGCAGGGCGCATGGACCATCCCTCCTCGGTGCAGCGCGGACACCATGTTCTTCCCATTATCTGTCACCATGGTTCCGATTTGCAGTTGGCGCGGAGAAAGCCACACATCGATTTCTTGCTGCATGATGCGGAGCAGTTCCTCCCCTGTGTGACTTTGTTCGCCGAGGCAAGCCAGGTGTAGAACTGCGTGACACCGCTGTGCCCTACTCATGTGGTATGATGGAGCAGTACTTGTGGAGGCTGAGATGGTGGTGGTGGTGAAGGAGGAGGAGGCGGACATTGGCGCAGGAGCCGCAGTTTGACAACGTGGAGGAGAAAGCGGCGTCTCCTGTCCAAGTTGTTGGTGTGCCTGGGCAGGAAGCACATTCACCCAGTGGGCCATAAAGGACATGTACTGGCCCTGACCGTAGTTACAGCTCCAGATGTCCGCACTGCCGTGCACCTTGAAACAAACCGATAAGCTCAAGGACTGACCCACCTTCTGTTCTACATATTTATGAAGTGCTGGTACTGCCTTTTTGGAAAAGATATTACGGCTTGGAACTCTCCATCTCGGCTCGGCACAAGCCATTAGTTCTCTGAATGGTGCAGAGTCCACCGTTTGGAAAGGGAGGGACTGCAATACCAACAACTTGGACAGGAGCACGGTCAGCTGCTGCACCTTAGGATGGTTGGACGCATACTGTTGTCTCTTTGCAATCGCCTCGCTGTACGCCTGCTGGCGCGATGAGTAGCGAGGAGCAGGAGCATCTGGACCGGGAGAGGATGGCAAAGAGAAACAGCTGCCTTCTGCAGAGGTGGTGGAGCCTTGACTGGCTGCAATGGCATGCGTGCCACTGGCCGCTGCTGCTGCTGCGGCGGCAGGATGGACCACCACATCTGAGCCACGTTTCTCCCAGGGCCCCCGATGGTGACGCTGCATGTGTTGATGCAGGGCCGTGGTGCCAACGTTAGCTCCCTGGCCACGCTCACTTTCTGCCCACAGATTCTACATATACCCATATTCGGCTCCTCTGTGTTTTAGCAAAGAACTGCCACACCGCCGAGTAGCTGATTTTACCGCCAACGCTCCGCACTGAGTGACTTCTGCCGCCGCTGCCTCGCTGAGCCCCTGTGCCACTACTTTCTTGGACCTGCGAAGCGGGTTTTCTACCCCTTGGCCGCTTGGCTCCCGACCTCAAACTGCTGCTACCCTAATGACTCACGGCCACACAACCCACTTGCTGGCTGCGCCGCTGCCTGACGCGCAAGCTGATGCCCTCTTCTTATGACGATGATGAAGCCCCTGCCTCACCTGGCTCCCAAGTGCGGTCGGCTACATCATCATCTATTTGTGTTTCATCGCCACTGCTGTCCTCATCACCGGTCTTGGTATGCAGAGGCTGACTCCCCACAACATGACCTCTCATGCCACTCTCCACATCTATACTTTGCCGCCTACTGCAAGAAGCAGGGGATATTGGCCCCATTTCTTCGCTGCCAAGTAGTTGCTGACTGCCCTCCTCAAATTGTTCATCTTCGCTATATAGTGGCGTTGAGCCCAGACCACATAGTAGATCTCTGGCTGAGGGAACCGGATGGGACAGAGGCGGGCTGAGGACAGGTGAGGGCCGCTGACCCGCTCCCGGGCCATGCCAACTAAGTGTTGTATCTGACGTTCCCACCGACTCTTGGCTGGGGTTGTCAAATGTCATCTGGCAGGAAGAGGATGACCTAGTCAACAAATCAAGAACCCTTTGGTTGCTGAACAACACACGGCCGCTAGATGACAGCGGCAGTTGTGGCCTCACCGAGTGACCCCGCTGCGACTCCCCTTGCTGTGCTGCGACCTGGCCTTTCCAGGAAGTTTGGGCCACTGCCACTCGCAGTGAAGAGCCTGCCACCTCTCTGTCTGACATACTGTTTGTTCTAAAATGTACAGACACTGTTTGATGATGATATCTGTATATGATAAATATACACCCTGTTTTGACTCCAAATGAACCCAGTAACAAGCTTGGGTAACCCTTGGATATAAATTGCGCTCCACAAATGGCCAGGAAAAATTTACTTGTATGTGTCGTTTAAAAACACTGTGTGTTTTACTAAATGTAAAAGCACAAACAGGCTTAATTAACCTTCGGACATGAATTATGCTACAGGAAAAATGTATATATTTTGGCATTGAAAATGACGGTTTCTTGGGATCAACACAGCTGAAAAACAAAGCTTAATTAACCCCTGGATGTAAATTGCGCCAAACAATTGAGCCACCACAAACTAGTAGCTTTGTAGCGTGTTACAATGGCGTGTTTTTTACGCTACACCACAAGAGATAAAATTGTAATTAACCTTCGCTTGTGAATTATGCTACAGGAAAAATGTATATATTTTGGCGGTGAAAATGAAGGTTTCTTGGAGTCACCACAGCTGAAAAACAACGCTTAATTAAACCCCCGGATGTAAATTCGCCAAAACAATTGGAGCCACCACAAACTATAGCTTTGTAGCGTGTTACAATGGCGTGTTTTTTACGCTACACAACAAGAGATAAAATTGTAATTAACCGTCGCTTGTGAATTAGGCTACAGGAAAAATGTATATATTTTGGCGGTGAAAATGATGGTTTCTTGGAGTCACTACAGCTGAATAACAACGCTTAATTAACCCCTGGATGTAAATTGCGCCAAAGAATTGAGCAGCCAAAAATGAAGTGGTATTTGTATCGTAAAAACGCTGTTTCTTTAAATGAATACAACAGGAACTGGCTTAGATCTCCTTTGATATTCAATGTGCTGTGAGCAGATAGCATTAAAATGTATATGCAGCTGCAGTGGACACACACTGGATTTCAGATCCAATACCCCAAAATAATCAAGAATAGAACATTAAGAAAACAGTCTCTGAGACAACTGAGACACCCCACAGAAATCGCTATAAAAAAAATCAATTCTTCAGTAAGAGCTATCACCCGCAGCAGCACCTTCCCTGATGAGCACAGTGAGATTAGTGTGAGCTCCCGGCGTCGCGCCCGGACTTATATAGTGCGGTGACGTCACAGAATCCCGCCGGTCTCTGATTGGCTTCATCTCTGCACATGTTCATGCAGGCTATGCCCTTCTTCCTCCCAAGTGCTTTGCCCCATGTAGCGCCATGTGCTCGCAGCCATTTTATCAATCAAAAGCACACTTCGTTCACCCGAAGTACCCCAAACTTCGACTTCGTTCAGAACCGAAGCTCCTGAAATTCTAAACGAATTCCACTTCGTTAGAATCGATTCGCCCATCTCTATATACAGCGCTCAATGAACTGTGTATATAAAGAGTTACAGGAAGTCTTCAGGCTTGGCCCCTGCGCTGTTGTGACCATTGAGTTTCGGTAACTGCAGTGGCTGCTGGGACTTATAAAATCCAGATCAGATCTACATTGACTCCAGGGGGTGTATTTTTCCTGTATTTGGAGCTAATATATCAGCCACAATTAGAGGGGAAATCAGCAAAAGAAAAAAATGGTTTGTTAATTTGTCTTTTTCTGACCTTATGGGGGCACAAAATGTAAAATAATTAACTAAAATAAAAACACAAAATAACAGCCCAAACCGCAACTTCTAGCCCTGCCTGCAATGACCCTAAAACTTTATATCAGCTATATATATATAATGTCCAAGGTGGAAAAATAACACAGTTGTAAAACTTTTTTAGTGCAACTTTGGCTGTTAAAAAAATATAGAAATGTGAAAAGCAAAATATTTTTGTACCAATTTCCCTGATATCATAAAAACAATTTCCTTTACTTCTCCCTTCATCCACATCTTTCCGCAGCCTTGGTTGAACTTGATGGACATATGTCTTTTTTTCAACCGTATTTGCTATTCAACTATGTAACAAAGACTTTTTCCACATTATTTTACATCAATGAAGTGAGTTATTGCACAAGAAAGTAATTTGCTTGAGTATACTGAAAATTTTTAATAGTTCGCTGTTGTGTATTAAACCATCGAGAAACTTCCATTTGCTTTGCTTACTTATTTTCATATTTATTACCTTTTCGCTCCTGTTCTAATTTCATTACCTGAACAAGATTTTCTGCTTTAATGTAATTTTTATGATAAGAAAAACTATAAATAAATATATAAACCATATTTCATACTTTACAGAGTCTAAATGTTATTCGCACATTTTTGGAGACTTTATGTACTATTGGTAAATTAAAATTTATTTTTTTTTATTATTAACAGCTTGGATAACCTTTAACATAGTTCTAACCAGTAATAGAATTTCTGCTATGGTATTTCGACTATGAATAACACTCAAATTTATCTCAAATGAAGTAAGAGCATAGAATATTTTTTTTTCTTCGGTTTCCAGGTTTTTTTTTGGCTCCAGTGTAGAAATAGTGAAAAATATACTTAATTTGCAAATGCTCTTAATAAATAGCCTGCCGTTCATTGTATGCAGCTCTTATGCAAACAGGGCCGCTGTACAGGGGGTACAGCCGGTACTTCTGTACGGGGCCCGGAGAAATAAGGAGGCCCGCTTAGAGCAGGCCCGCTTATTTCATACATTGCACAGAAGAGCACGGCGCAGCTGAGCGCCGTGCTCTACATAGGGCCCGGTGGCGGCCGGCGAGTGGCGGCGGAGCTGGGAGGGGGCCCGTGCTCCCTGCTTCGCTGCGCTGCGACTCCGCAGATAGAAAATTTATTGTGCCCGGCCGTCCAGTAGGGGCGGTGCGTTGCTGGGAGGGGGCCCACGCTCCCGGCTCAACTGCGGTCCAGGCAGAAATCTACTTACATGATCCATAGGCACGCTGTAGCCGGAGCCAGGCCCTCCACCTCTGTATGTGGGCGGGATGCGAATAATTTTAATCCGTGAGGCCCCGCCTCACAGAAGCTTCAGCTGTATGGGGCCCCAAAATTTCTGTTGGCGGCCCTGTGTGCAAACCTATGTGAACTGGCTCTTTGATGCTGCTTCTCCATGGTTACAGATTCCATGTAAACCCTGTGTTTTGTCTGTTCCTGTGGTCATGTTTTACTGCCCTCCCCACCTCTGCATCTTTCCATTCTGTTGTTGAAGTTTGTAGAGGCATATATGGTCAGAGCTGCTCCATATTGTTCGGACACAGCACAATAAATATCTCTGAAAAGAACTGTGATCTGCTTTGTTCACTGCAGCTCGCAGAGACCTGTTTGTATGTGAGGAGAAAAGAGGCACAGACGCACAGGATATAGCAGTGACGTCAGAGAAGGGGAGAAACCAGCTTCACAGGCGCTGCCCACTGTAAACCTCTATCCAAAAATGTAACAGTTTTCTAAATATAAATAAGTTTTTAAAAATGGAAAAAAAAAATTACAGGTCAAATGCTCAGTATGTAGGAGTCGGGTCCAAGCTTTCTGTAAGGGAGATCTTATCTTGCCCAATGGCTTCTTAACACCTACCTCCAGAATGGAAGATTTCACATCTATCAGCAGCACCTGATAGATGTGAAGAAACCCCCACCACCACCTCAGTGCAGAAAAAGATTACCCTATCATTGCTCATGGTCTAGTATAATCTTTTCTATTGCTGTGGAGAAAACAATCAAGCAATCATTATGTCAGTACCAACTATTTTTAGTGAGACTATGTAGAGATAAGTAGCAAATGACGTTAAGTGAGATTAGTCTGCCCTGCCATACAGAAGTTTTCTTTCACAGCTAGAGAAGGACAATATTTTATATGTAAATTTCAATTGCATAGGACTGCCGAACTGGAAAAAAAGCTAAAAATTCTAAAACAAAAATAGTTTTACAGGAATATTGGTTTTCACAAAAATACTCCTTTCTTATGGCAGCTTCCCTTTAAATACCTCAAGCAGGGCTTATCAGATAATATTTTGTTGAGATAAATTTCAACTAAATCAACAATATAAAATTCAACAAAGTATATATGAAAGTATCTAGACGTTTCATTATCTATTCTTTTTCATTTTTCAGAAACAGTAAAGAATATAAAAAGTATTAAATATTAAATTAAAATAAACACCTTTACCTCCACCCCCACCTGTCCTCCACCCTCACCTGTCCTTCCCCCCCCCCCTGTCCTCCACCCCACCTGTCCTCCATCCCCACCTGTCCTCCATCCCCATCTGTCCTCCACCCCCACCTGTCCTCCACCCCTCCTGTCCTCCACACCCTCCTGTTCTCCAACCTCACCTGTCCTCCACCCCCACTTGTCCTCCACCCCACCTGTCCTCCACCCTCACCTGTCCTCCACCCTCACCTGTCCTCCACCCCCACCTGTCCTCCACCCTCACCTGTCCTCCATCCCCACCTGTCTCCACCCCTCCTGTCCTCCACACCCTCCTGTCCTCCACCCCCAGCTGTCCTCCACCCCCAGCTGTCCTCCATCCCCACCTGTCCTCCATCCCCACTTGTCCTCCATCCCCACGTGTCCTCCACCCCCTCCTGTTCTCCAACCTCACCTGTCCTCCACCCCCTCCTGCACCCCCCCTCCTGCACCCCACCACCTCCTGTCCTCCACTCCCTCCTGTTCTCCACCCTCACCTGTCCTCCACCCCCACCTGTCCTCCACTCCCACCTGTCCTCCACCCCCACCTGTCCTCCACCCTCACCTGTCCTCCATCCCCATCTGTCCTCCACCCCCTCCTGTTCTCCAACCTCACCTGTCCTCCACCCCCACCAGTCTTCTTCCCTCACCTGTCCTCCACCCCCACCAGTCTTCCACCCTCACCTGTCCTTCACCCCACCTGTCCTCCACCCTCTCCTGTCCTCCATCCCCATCTGTCCTCCACCCCCTCCTGTTCTCCAACCTCACCTGTCCTCCACCCCCACCAGTCTTCTTCCCTCACCTGTCCTCCACCCTCACCTGTCCTCCACCCCCACCTGTCCTCCACCCCCACCTGTCCTCCACCACCACCAGTCTTCCACCCTCACCTGTCCTTCACCCCACCTGTCCTCCACCCTCACCTGTCCTCCACCTTCACCTCTCCTCCACCCTCACCTGTCCTCCACCTTAGAGCAGAACCCACCACCTATGGGCTATAGAAAGAAAACTGGAGTACTAGCTTATAGGTGTTTGTCCATCAGCCACTCAGGGGCGTGATTCTGCAGTGGCGAAGTGTGTGAAGAAGCAAAGAGGATTATGGAACCATAACTTAGGTGTCTAAACATAGGACAGAAGGCCAAGAATTAGACAAGGCAAAAAATGTTTTGTTACTGTCCCAACCTCTTGCAATCCTTGTATGTACAACAAAAGAGCCGCTGCCGCTTTGGCCCTGATCAGACATCGTCAAAAAAATACAGCTGACGGGTGTCATGTTTGATTAAAAAAAGGAGGCATTATTTAAATAGATTTGCCTTGTCCTAAAAAAAAATAATATTCTGCTCCAGGGACATGATTAAAAAAAGTATAATCTTTTTCCTCCGGTCCCTGGTTCAAATACTGGGCCTATCCAGTCTGATTTTCCACCACTTCCAATTGGGGACATCACGAAGTGCAGCCGCTGATTGGCTGCAGTGGTCACATGCCTCTCTGGTCTTCTGTTGACATCCCCTTACTCCTGAACGGTCACCGGCCGATGATTTACATCACCGTTTGGAGGTGAACAGCTCAGAACGGAGATGGAAGTAAACACCCGTGACTGCAGTGGCCAATCAGTGGCTGCAGCGGTGACCTCACAGTTCAGAAGTGACGGGATGTCAACAGAAGACCGGAGAGGCCCAGCAGTGGAAGCAGGGATCGGAGGAAGGTGAGAATTAGTTGTTTTTTTTTGTTTGTTTTAATGGGGCCCCCTGGAGCAGAACATAAGTTTTTAGACCCACCCACAGTATGAGCAGTAAGTGGGAGCCTAAAGAGCAGGGTCTGTGAAACAGCCAGATAGGAAAACCCTTTTAACTCAGAATTCCCTAATAGGGTATATGGAAACGGGTTTTGTAAACTGGACAACCCCTTAAAGGGAATGTGTCATCAAAAAATGAGTCATTGTTTAAGTCCCATTTTTATGTTAAACACATTTTTTAGGAATTTTTGGTTGTTTTTTTTTTTTTAATTTATCATATAACTTTCAATTTTTTTTTAATAATTCTTAAGTCTTGCAGTTTTCACTTTGGCCACTAGGCTTTGTTTGCACTGCTTTAACAGCAGTCAGAGAGATGCTTTACAGTAGCTTCATGCACATAGGAGACTTAAGACTCAGTCCCATTGACTTCTATAGCAGAGTTTTCTAGTGATGCTCTGTGACCTGGGAAGAAGTCACTGTGCAGTGAGGTGAAAGGGTGAACTGTGACTATCTCCTCTTGTGACTGGTGGATCCTGTGTTATCTATTCACACTGGTGTCTCCTTTCAGTTTGACCCTCTTTGTGCTGATAATGAGCAGACAACTGAAAATCTTTCTCTACAGAACAGGAAGTGTCAGACTATTATTAGGCTTAGCGGACAAAGTGAAAATTGCAGGACTTAAGAATTATTAAAAAATATTGAAAGTGAAATGAAAAATTAAAAAAAAAATCTCCAAAAATTCTTAAAAAATGTGTTGAACATAAAAAGGCCCCCATTTAAACAATAATTTTCATTTTTGAATAACAAAAACCCCCTTTAAAGTGGGGCCTCTTTAAAAAAAATTTTCCTTCTCCCTTATTTTCCCCTGAACTAAAAAAAGGGATTTTAACCCCCATAATTCCCTTTTTAAATTGACTTTATTTTTTCTATGAACTTAGACCAAATTTTAGCATGCAAAAGGGCCGTGGGGGAAATTTTCCCTACGGGCAATTAATTGAATGTGCCACCCCAATTTATCGTGAGTTTTTCGAAAATTTAACAGTTTCAGCTACAAAAAATTTTAAAAAGAGAACTTGGGGGAATTTTCTGGTCATTGAAATGCCCCCGGCAAAATCCCCCGCCCCCGGGATTTGCGTTCAAAAGGGGGCCAATTCGTCGCGTCTTTAGGGGTAATCCCATTTGCTTTCATAGAAAAAACAGTGGTTTTCCTCCTCCCCCCCGGGCTCGGCGAATCCCGCCCCCCGTGGGGAAAAAAGTGAAAAGACAAATTTACGGGCGGAAAATTTGAAATTTGTCTAGGGGGGGGGAAAGCGGCGCCCCCGCCGCGCTCCGGCCCCCCCCCCGTCCCCCCCCCTTTTTTTCACGGGGGGTTTTTTAAATTTTGAGCTAAATTTTAACCGGCCCCCTCAAAAAACCCCCCTTTTGGGAATAACCCCCCCGTGTGAAACACGGCCCAAACCCCCCCCAAAAAAAGGGGTTTTTCAGTTCCCCTATTAATTACCAATGTCACCCAACAAAAAAAACCCGGTCGGGAATTTAAGATATATAAAAGGGAAATTAAATTTCAGGGAAAAATGACATTTTTTAAAATGAGGTTTCCCTTATTATTAAAAAACCCATTTTTTTTTAAAAATTGGTTTTTTTTTAAATTTTTTTTTTTATTTCGACCCCCAAATCTTGGATTGGCATTTTTTAAAACAGGGCCCAATTGTTTCAAAAAATTTTTGGAAAAAAGTTTCCCCGTTTTCTGTATTTCATTTTTGACCCCCCTTTTCCGGTTTAAAACTTGAAAACCCTTAAAGCCAGGGTTCTTTTTCCTTTATCATTAAAAAAAATGACAAGATAAAAAAACAACAATAAGATAAGGTAGGATAGTAACACTTTTCCCAGATTTAAGGCCCCCAATACAGGCTCCCCCCTTTCCCTTTTCCCGGGTACACCTTCACTTTCGAAATTGTATTCAGCTGCAGACTGGTCCACAGGCATCCCTCCCAACTTTTTGGAAAGTCAATGAAAGACACATATGCTTCTTGGTTTGAAAGATCCATAATTTTTTTGCATAGCCACATGTTTGAAAAATGTTAATTTACCCAATAGCACAAAAATCATCTGAATATTCATTTTGAAACATCCAAATTGTACCAAATCATAAAAATTAAAAGCCAATAGACAGAAGGGGGGGGAAATTTTATAACCCCCCAGAAAACTTTGGGGTTTTGGTTTTTTGGAAAACCCCCTGATAAAATTTTTGGAAAGGCAGGGGGAAACCGCCCCTTTTGGGGATGCAAAGTAAGGCGGGGCTTTGCAAGAAAATTTTTTTTATGTGAAAAATTTTTTTTTGAAATTTTTGTTTTTTTTTAAAATTGTTGAGTTATTACTTTTGGGATAAACTGGGGGGTTTAAAGAGGGTTTTAAGGTGACCCCCCAGGGTGGCGATTACCCCAAAAGGATATACCCCAAAATTAATAAGTAGAGTAGGATTTTAGAAATCTGTACCCATAATCCCCCCAAAGGTAAAGGGAAAAGGGGAAATATTTTGGGAAACCCTTAAAAAACGGGGGGAAAAACAGTGTTACAACGGTTTTGGTTGGTTTGGAGTCCAAATGGAAAGGGGCTAAAAACAAAAAACCCCCAAGGGGGGCACTGGAGTTTTTGACCCCGGGAAACCCCCTCGGGGCAGGAAAAGGCCAAGGACCCAAGGGTGAGGAGAAACCCCCAGGAGCCCTGCCCCGAGGCGTAAGCAGGGTTCCCCCCGGGGTTTGCAGGGAAGGGGACTTTGCGAGGAGGGGAAACCCAAAATTAAAGGGTGAGTTCCTGGGCAAGAGGACTTTTTAGCTAAGAAGGGGCCTTGGGAAAACACAAAAACACCCAGCGGAATTTAACCCCAGGCTTTGGGGTTTATAAAAGGCCTGGGGAAAAGGAAACCCCAGGAACCCCAAGTTTTGGCAACCAGCTGAGCCCCGACCCCAAAACCCATCTTGACTGAGGGCAAACTTAAAGGGCAAACACAGTAGAAAGGGTTCCCAGGGTTTATAGCGGAGCTTCCGCAAAAAATAAAAAAGGAGCAAAAAGGGGGAGGGAGATGTTTCAAAAACTTTGTAGTCAAAAATTTTGGGGGTTTTTTCTTATTTATATTAAAACATTATTTTGGTTTCTGAATTTTGGAGCTATTTTTGGTTTTAAAGGGGGGGGTTTTGATTCGGGTATTTTTTTTGGGGGAAGGGGGGTTTTAAAAGTTTTTTGCTTTTTGGGGGGGGGGAAAAAAGGTTTTTTGGGGGGAAAAAGGGGGTTTTCCAAAAGTTTTTTAAATGTTTTCTACCCCTAAAAGGGGATATTTTTTTTTCAGGTGGAACTAAAAATTTTGGGGCTCTTTTTTTAAAAATTAGGTACCAGACAAAAAATTTAACCTTAAAGACATTTTTTAAATTTTAATAAAAAAAACCCTAGCAAATAATTTTGGGTAAAAAAAACCAAAAGGCCCATAGGCCCAACCTAAAACCCCCCTCCATAAATTAAATCCATGGGAAAGGCATAAAAATCCCCTATGGAAAGGATGCAAATTTGCCCCCCCAATTAAAGAGGCGGAAAATTTCCCCTTCCTGAACTCCCAAAAAGAATGGCCCCAAAAATTAACCCCCAGGAAAAAAAAATTTTCCCAAATTCCAGAATGTTTTTCCCCAATAACCTGTGTTATTATATTTCTCACGAAAGGAATAAAAAAAGCCCCTTCTTGGGGTAAATTTTATTTCCACCATCACAACCCTCAGTGGAAGCGAGCTCCAAAGTGCGATTTCTTCATTAAAAAAACCCTCGTTGTGATGAGGGGTTTAAAAAAACCCTTCGTCCCCTAGTTTTTTGGGGATCCTCCCTTGCCCAGGGTTTTACAGGGGAGGTGAAAAAAGATCTGCAAAAAAATTTTCCTGACTGATTCCTTGTTACATTTTTGGGGTAAAAATGGTAAATAAATTTAACCCCTTAAAACCCCCTTAACCCCGGGGCCTCCGTCGTTTTGGGTTTTTTGGGTTTGGCCGTCTTTTTGGCGTTGCGGGCAGACATGGGGTTTTTTCCCGGGCCCCCTTGCTGCAACAGTGCTGAAAGGGGCCTGTCCCCTACACAGCCCCTGACCCAGCCCCAGCCCCTTTGCAAGCTTTGGGGGAGGGGGGGAAACCTCCCTCCCCGGTGTTTAAACCCTTTTTTTGGGGCCCAGAAATTTTCTTCACCGCAGCACAATCAAATTTTCCCCTGTTCTGTGGGTGATCGGGACACCCCGGTGAACCTGCGGGGACCCCAAAAGGAGAACACCCTGCAAAGCCCAGCCCCGGGAAACCCCCTAGTTTTGCCCCGGGGGGTTTGGATTTTTGGGTAAAAGCCCGTCAGGCAAAAATGTGGGGGCTGCCCTGATCACTGCCGGGTGCCAACTGACACAGATTTAAATGTATTGCATATTTTAATTATTTTCTTAGTTTAATAGTTTTGTAAGGCCGAAAAAAAGATTAAGAGCCCATCCATTTCCCGGGCCTTTGTGCTAAGGGGGTTGATCCAGAGGAAGGCAAAAAAACCCCAAGGAAAGGTAAAAAGGCCCAAAATTGTCACCCCTTTTTGGGAAAAAATTTCCCCGACCCCAAATCCTGGAAAAACGGAAAAAATCCCGGGAAAACCCCTTTTGACCCCCTTCCAAAAGCCCGGGTAAACTTTAAACTTGTTAAATTTTATTTCGGCTCCAAAATGCAGAAAAAAACCCTTTTTTGAACTCTGTTTTTTGAAATTCCCCAAAGAAAATTTTTCCTTTTGGAAAAGAGTTTCCAAAATTTTCCACTTTCAGTAAAAGAACCCCTTTCTATTTTTTTAAATTGTAAAAAATTTCTTTCCCTCAAGAAAAGGGGGGGAAAGGTAAAGGCCCTTGTTCTGAATAAGGGGCCCTGGGTTTAAAAAAATCTTGGGGAGTTTTAAAATTGGGAACCGGGGGTGTATTTCATATTTTAGCTTGGCCCCCAAAAAAAACCCCGGCCGTCTTTTCCCCCAAAAAAAAAACAAAAAAAAAACCCCTTCTTGCTAAATTTTCTGGGTATTGTAGTCCACCCGGGGCATTTTTTTTTTTTTGTTGCCTCCTTTCCCTGTCCCTGTTCCAACCCCCCTTCAAAATTTGTCTTTCCTTGTGAATGGTGCCCCAAAACTTTCTAACATTATTTCCTTTGGTGTGGTCCCTTTCCTTGAATAATTTTTGGGAAAAATTGTTTAAATGTTGCCTGCTTTTGGCCCCTTTTTTAAATTGCACCCCAAAAGGACCCCAAAATTTCCCTTTTGGAAAAACCCCTGTTCCCTGCCCATTTGGCTGCTAAAAAATTATTTTTTACACGTCCACCGGGGATTAAAAAGCCCTTTTCCAGTCCCCTTTTTACCCACCCTTTTTTCCCCCTTTTTAACATGTATATTAAGGGTTTTTCTCTTCCCCATTGCAAAACCCTTGTTTAAAAATGTGTTAAACCTCATCTGCCTTTTAAACCGCCCCAGCCGCCCAAATTTAATCCTAAAGCCCCTTTGAATAAAACTTTATCCTCTTTTTGTGTTTATTATTTTCAGAACTTTGTTTTTCATCTGCAAAGATCGATAATCTATTTTTTTGGAAACCCCTTGGTAATTCTTTAAATGAAAATTTAAAGAAGGATTAGAGCCCCAAAAATGACCCAACCTGTAAAAATTTACCCCCCAAATTTAAAAAAGGGATCCAAGTCGAGAAAGCCCCTTTTTAATTACTACCCTTTGTTTTTTTATCATGGGGAAGTTGCTTACCCATTTGGGAACACATTTTTTCCCCCGTCCAACTTTTTCATTTTACTTACCAACCTTTTATTTTGGCACCTACCCAAATGCTTTAAAAAAACCCTAAAATATAAGACTTCCAGTGCCTCCCCCCGCCCAGTCTACACTGACTTCCTAAAAAAGCTGTTAAATTTTGTCTGCCCAGGCCCCCGGATCCTTCAAAAAACCCATGGGGAAAGGGGGCTTTTTTAATTTTTTTCTTGGATACCCCGGAAATAGATTCTGATTTTAAACTTTAAATTTAAAACTACAGAGGTTAAGCTACGGGCCTATTTTTTCCCGGTTTAATTTTTGGGGACCCTTTTAAATTTTGGGCCAAAAACATTTGTTGGCCCCCTTTGGGGAAACATACCCGTTATTAGACGGCCTTTTTGAATATTTAAAGGAATAGGGGAAACTTTGGAAAACATTTTTCCTTTTTAGGCCCCGCGGGAGAAATACCCCCGGGGCCGGGGATTTTTTCTATTTTTTAAACTTGGGCAAAGGGCCCCGGTAGGGGGACATCTCCGGGGGGGAAAGAAAAATGCCATAAATTTGGAAAAGCCGGGGGGTTTCCCCATTTTTTCTTTTTTAAGGGGGGGGGGGGTAATTTTGGGAAAAACAGGGAGAAAAAAAGAAATGGGTTTTTTTTTCCCCTTAGGTACCCCCAAATTTTTAAAAGGGGGGGCCAAATTTTTATTTTTTCCCTTTTTACTTTTATAAGTTTAAAAAATAGGGGGGGGGGTTACCTTTCATATAAAAGTTACCTTTAGTTTTCTTCCTTTACTTTTTTTTAAACAATTTACCCCAAAGTTCGGGGCCCCCTTCAAACCCCCCTTTTTTGGGAGTGGGCCTTTTTCCTTTTTGGGTTTTTTTCTTCCCTTTTAATTTCCCCCATTCAAAAGGTTTGTTACCTTTTTTCCAAATTTAAATTTTTTTCCCATAATTAAAGTACCCCCCCAACAGTGGTGGGCCTAGGTTGTTTTTAAAAAATTACCCCCTTTTATTATTTGTTCTCCCCATTTTTTAAACACTTTGTCCCCCCACCCCCTTTAACCGGGTTTTAGGGGCCTCCCTATGGCAAAATTTAATTTGCCTTCCTTTTTTAAAGGGTTTTTGTGGTTTCCTTGAAAAACTCATTTTAAGTTTAAAAAAAGGGGTTTTTTTTTTGGGGGGCCAAAATTTAATCTTTAATTAAGGGGTATTTTTTTTAAAACGGGGTTTTTTTTTTAAAAAAAAAAAAAAACCAAAAAATTTTTGGGTTTTTTTTTTAAAAAAAATTTTGTTTTTTTTAATTTTTTTTAAATAAATTGGGGGGCTTTTTTTAACAAACCCCCCTTTTTTTTACACTTATTGGGTTTCCCCAAACCAAAAATAACCTGTATAAAAAATTTTATTCAATTTTTTTTAAAGTAGGAATATAAGGGGTTTAAAAAAAAAAAAAAATAAAAAAAAAATTCTGAAAATTAGTTATAATTTTAATTTTAAACAAATTCCTTTTAAAAAAAATACAACCGCCGAATAAAACGAGGCCTCATGAACTGCGTCATTAAAAAAAATAAAAATTTTAAAAACGGTTAAAAGCAAGAAAGGGCAAAAACTAAAAAAATGTTTGGCATTTTTTTCTTAGGTTATACCTGCTTTTTTATTTTTAAAGCCGGTTTTTAAATCATACAGTAAAAAACCTGAGCTTAATGTAAAATAAAGCCGTCCAAAACCCGAGGGGCATTTTGACTTTGCGGGGACCGGCAGCCCCCTTGGTTTAAATTGGTCCCAAAAATGTGCAAAAAAACCCCCGTTTTGTACATTTTTCAGATTTGCTTTTGGACCCCTCCCCAACACAATGCCCCAACCGTTTTTAAACCCGCCCGGTTAAAAAACTCATACTGTGTAACTAAAAGCACAGATTTTTCTTTGGTGTCAAATGAAACCCCAAAGGGCACGGGTGGTTTTTTGAATCCCCCAAAAAAAGGGACGGTTTTCCTGTGCTGTGTAGACATCCCTTTATAGTTTCTTTTCCTTGTGGGCAATGGTTCTATACCCTCTCCCTGCATTCTTCCTCCCAACCCCTCCCCCCTGCGCCACCAACCTTTTTCCCCACCTAAACCCCCCCCGCCACCAAACAAAACCCAAGCAAATAAAGTCTATCCAAATCCCCCCTGCTCACCCTCTCTTTGGCCCCTGGGGGCTGGGGATATATCTAAAAACCCAGGGCCCCCTTTCAGCCTTTCCAAAATTGTTGCCCTCTGCTTTTCCAAAAAGATCCACCCCCTACAAATCTTAAAAACCCTTCAACCTTAAACACTTTTTCCTTGATCCCAAAACCCTCTCCCCCCCCTGGACCCTTTTCCAAGGCCACGGCCCCAGTTAGGTTTTTCCAACTCCCCTACATACCCCGGCCCTTTTTCCCCCTCCCCTACCCAAATTTTACTTTTCCTTGGTCTAAAAAAAATCCCTGGTTTGACCCCCCCCCTGAAACGTCTCCCCTGCCGCCACTCCCCTTTGTGGGTCTCCAACTTTCCCTTTACTCCACGCCCCTGGTAAAAAGCATGGGGGAGGTTTTTGGGGCCTTCCCCTTGTCTGACACCTTTTTTATTTTTTCCTATTCCCCCCCTTACCCCCCTTCCCCTCCCTCCTTTAAAGGTGCACTCTGCCCGAAATTAAAACTCCCCCCCCCAACCTGCAAGGGGCCCTGTGGTTTTTTCCCGCCCCCCGGGCCCTCCCAGGGCCTTCCTCCACCCAACCCCTTCCGGGCTTTTTTTTCCACTGACTTCCCCCTTTTTTGTCGGGAGATTTTAACTTTCCCCAATAGAGCAAAACCTCCCTGCTGCCAAAAACCCCCCTCTCCCTCTCTTTCCCTTTGGCCTCCCACGTGGCCCCTTTCTGGATCCCCCCACAGAGATGGACACACACGGGGAACCCTAATCTTCACCCGCCTCTGCCCCTATTTTTCTCTCAAATTTCCTTCCCCCCCAAAATTTTTAAATACCAAAACCTGTTTTAACCGTTCTAAACCACTCCCCAAACTGTCCCCCGGGAACCCTAATCTAGTACACCCACGCAGGGAACCTAAAAAACCCCTAAAAACCCTCCCCACTCTCTCTAAATCTTTTGCACCTTTTCTACCATACCCTCATTTGCCCCAACCCAACACCCCCCGCTGTTTTCTACAACAACACATCATCACCACCCTTTGGGACCCAGTCGCTCCTTTTTAAAACACAACAAAACCCCGGGCAAATCAACAGAAAACCCCCTGGCCCCACAGCCCTCCATTTTAAAACCCAGCTGAGGCCAACCCCTTTCCCAGAATTGCGAATCCCCGCGGGGAAAAAAAAAGCCGCTCCCCCGATGACTTCCCTCTTACAAACAATCGCTACACGCATTTAAGTCTGCAACTCACTACCCCCCAAACAGGATTACTTCACCAAATCTCTTTGCCTCCTTGTCTCACAACCCCAACATTTATTTAACACCTTCAAGTCTCTCCTTCGCCCCCCGCACCTTCCCCCCCAAAATCTTCCCATCACGGCGATTTTGAACTCAATTTTTTAAAAAAAGATTTAAACCCCCATCGAGAAAGCTTTTACCCCCCCCTTTCCCCCTCCCCCCCCTCTAAACCCCTTTCCCTCGCCTCACCCCCCCCTCAACCCCGACACATCCCTGGGTAACATTCCAATTTAACCCGCTTTCCCCCGTTAGTCCCTGATAACCTTCCTTTTCCCAAATGTCCAAATCCCCAACCCCCACTACCTGTAAACCCTTTACCCACTGCCATCCTACCTTCCCAGGGCCTCAGCACTGTTATTTTTCCCCCCCTCACCCTCTTTTCAATCTATCATTAACCTCTGGCATCTTCCCTTCCCCCTCTTTTAAAAAACGCGACCATCAACCTTTTCCTTAAGAAAAACCCTCTCCGGGCCCCTCCTCACTTCCCAATCTATCGCCCCCTTTTCCCCTGCTCCCCTTTTTCATCCCCAAACTCCCGAGCAGCACGTCTATCTTCAAGGGTTGTCCTTCCCCCCCCCTCTCCCCCCAAAAACCCTCTCCTTGGGGCCCACTCCAATCAGGGTTCCCGGGCCCAAACCCCTCCATGGGAAAATGCCCTAACCAAGGTCACCAACGGGCCAGGGAAAAATTGGGGCCCCCCCAAAAGGGGTCCCACTACTCCGGGGGCCTTCTCCTTTCCCAGACCCCGTCCCCTTTTGCCCTTTTACACTGTCACAAATCCAACCTGCTACAAATCCCCCTCGGGATCACGGGGCCTGGGCCCCCTCCTTGGATCTCTTATACCCCTTTTGAACGGACATTCAGTGTTTTCCCCACCCTGCACCCACCTCCTCCCCCACCCGCTCTCTGTTTGGGGTCCCTCAGGGGGCTGTCCTGGGCCCCCCCTCCTCTTCTCTAAACCTACACCTTGGGCCCCGGGTCAGCTCAAAAAGCCTCCAAAAAAATGGCTTTAAAACTTTTCCAAACCCGTACGTGGACGAAAAACCCCCCTTTATATCCCCCGGTCCTGACATTAACTCCCTTCTCTCCGGTCTCCCAAAAAGCCTATCATCCCTTTTTCCCCTTCTTTCCCCCCGTCGCCCTTTAAAACTAAAATGTAGATAAAACTAATTTTATCTCTTTCCCCCGTCCCTCTCTAACCCCCCCACCTGATCTCTCTATCACTGTTAATGGCCACACCCTCCCCACCAAACTCCCCAATCCGCTGCCTTGGGGTAACCTTTGAAATCCCTTTATACCCTTTAAACCCCACATCCCCAAACCCCCCACCTCTGCCTGCCGCCCCCACCTGAAAAAATATTTCACGCATCCCCAATTTCCCAAACCCCTGGGCACTACTAAAAAAGCTAGTCCCGCCCTCGTCATTTTCTCGCCTGGGACTACTTAAAAAATCCTTCTCTGGGCCCCCCCAGTTAGCACCCTCGTCCCCCCAATCCTCCTAAACTTGGGTGCCCGTCTGAATTTACCTCTCTCCCCGCTACTCCTCTGCCTCTCCCCTTTTGCCAATCCCTTCACTGGGTTCCAAAGCCCAACGAATTCGTTCAAAATTTCTCCCCCCCTGACCTACAAGGCTTCCATGACCTCCCCCTCCAAACATCTCCCCCCCCGGCCCCCCCCCCCAATTTTTCCGATACCTCTTTCCCCACGCTAATCTCCCCCTCCCAAAGGAAAACCCTTTTCCCCCTGCCCCCCCTCTCATTTAGTCCTCAAAAAAACCGTTCCAAGACTTCTCCCCTGCTTTAAACCCACAATGGAATCAATTTAAACCCCCCAAAAACAACTCTCCCCCCAAATTTTACCTTTTTAAAAGCAACCCGAAAACCCCTCTCTTTAGGACAGCCTAAACCCACATTTTTCCCCACCAAACCCCTACACCGGCCCGCAAGCATGTCTGCCCACACCTTCTGTTTTCTCCCTTCTTTTCCCCTTTTAGATTGAAACCCTACGGGGAGGGTCCTTTTTTTCCTCTCTGTTTCAGTTATTTCATTTTTTTTTCACCTTTTTATTTGTTCAATATTTGTTATGTATGTAAAATTCCCCCTTAAAAATTTCAGGCCCCCGGAATTTTTAAAAACGCTCTAAAAAAAATTTAATTTAAAAAAATAACAAAAATAATAATTTTCCCTGATTTTTTCTGAACCTAATGGGAAAGGGTTAGTGCACACTAAGTTTTTTTTCAACGGATGCTGGATCCGTTCTGCCCCCAGGGGAAAAATTTGGGTGCGATTAAGTGTGCCTTGGGCTCATATGGGGGATGGATGTGCAACCTACTTTGGGAATTTGTGTCCATTTTTATACTTGCCATTAAATATGCGTTTCATTTTAACAGATGGAGGATGCAGGGTGCAGCACTTTTTCAATATGTTAGTGTAGTTTTTTTTTTACCCAAAATAGTCAATGAAAAAAAAGGTTCCCAGGGTTTGTGCTTTATGTTTTTTAACGTATACCTTTGTTTTCTATCATTTAAAAAATATAAAAAAAGCTTTCCCAAAACAAAAAGGAAAAAAAGGTGCCAGCCAATAGAAAAGCTAATTTAAACTACTGAAAAAAAAAAGAATGGATTTCAAACATCTGCTCCAAACAGTGCGCATTTAGCATACGTTTAATGTATACATTATAACTTACACGTTTTCACATATGATCAAAAGCCCTTTGGGCCCCACGACCCCTTTTTCTTAGGCCTTCCCTAGGTTGGGGGCAAAAAAATTGTATCAGTTTCACCTTTGGGGGGCCCAAACCCACAACCGGGGCGGTATTTAAAACCCAGGAGGAATTTTATGAAAGTTGGCTAGGTTTAGAGTGTGTGCAGACGGCGTCTTGGATATGTATTTGCAATACATAAAACGTGTTGTGTCAAACGCGTCCAAAAACAAACCACAAAGTCTGAGACATATATGGATGCATTTTCTGGACTGCAGAATCGTATCCCTATTGTTTCTATGGGCTTTTCAATGCGTTAAATGGATCAAGAATTGACCATTCTTTGAACGCATCCATTTAATGCAATGCAAAACGACTATACGTGTTTTACATTTAAAAACAAAAAATCACCTTGAACAATTTTTAAATACGAATTTTGGGGTTCCCCCTTTTTTTGGGACGTAAAACTAAACCCAAATTGTTTTCCATAGGGGTTTTGATTGGGGTTTCTATGGGGTCTGATTTTTTTTTTTTTTTTGCTTTTATTAGTTTTTTATGAGCTCGTTTGGGTTCTGTGGGGGTGTGATTGGTTACTTTGAGTTGTGATTGTTGCTAGGGACTCTAATTGGTTGCCATGGGCTCCGATTGGTTGCTATGAGCTCTGATTTGGGTTTTTTATGGGTTTTATTGGTTTTCCCATGAGCTCTGATTGGGTTTCTATGGGCTGATTGGTTACTTTTAGTTGTGATTGGTTGTTATGGGCTCTGGGTTTCTATGGGCCCGATTGGTTTTAGGGCTCATTGGTTTTATACCTTTATTGGTTCCTATCAGCTCTAATTGGTCGCTATGAGCTCTGATTGGTTACTTTGAGTTGTGATTGGCTGCTATGAGCTCTGATTGGTTGCTATGGGCTGTGGTTTCTATGGAATCTGATTGGCTATGGGCTCTGATGGCGCATGGGCTTATTTGGGCGCTATGGGCTCTGTTTTGGGTTTCCTATCAGCCTGATTGGTCGCTATGAGCTCTATTGGTTACTTTGAGTTGTGATTGGCTGCTATGGGCTGTGGTTGCTATGGGCCCTGAGTGGTTGCAATGAGCTCTGATTGGTTCCTATCAGCTCTAATTGGTCACTATGAGCTCTGATTGGTTACTTTGAGTTGTGATTGGCTGCTATGAGCTCTGATTGGTTGCTATGGGCTGTGGTTGCTATGGGCCCTGAGTGGTTGCAATGGGCTGTTATTGGTTGCTATGAACTCTCATTGGTTGCTATGGGCAACAAAGACAGTCTTAGACCTAGACAGTTTTCATACACAACGTCCATAGTCTTCCTGTGCTTCATTGCCTGTGAATCTTCCTGTCTCCGGGCTGTTTTCCCTGTTGTTTCTGCAGTTTAATTTTCTGTTAAACTCTCCTCTTAGTGTTTTCTCCTACTTTCTCTGTTTTCCCTTGTTTGTCCTGTTTCTACGCCCCTTGGCGTCTGTTTTCCTACACCTCTTCGGTGAGGTAACCTGGGTCACTTGCAGCCATGTCTATCCTGCTTTGCCAAAGGCTCTGGTGAACACCAAGGGTGACATGTATGAAAGGGTTTTTCATCCTTTTCTGGCATAAAATGCACCTAACTGAGCCGACTATGATGTCTAATGCACCTAACGAATGTGTTAGGTGCATTGTTCGTAAGACTCGACACTTTCTAATGCACCTCACATGTAGGGGCGTTCTGGGGGCGTCGCACCACACTCGTATTACTAGACACATATATGAATGGGGTTCGGCAAAACTAGGCGCATTACTGCTCCGACAGGCAGACCTATCTCAATGTGATCTGTCTGAGAAGTCAAAGTGGAGCTAGATTTGCTGTAAAGGGCAAAAATGTCCAATATTTCTCAACTTCCACCAGTACAATAATAAAAAGGAATTTATTATAATTATCAAACGATATAAAATTAAGTTATTTAAATTCAATAAAAAATGTGATCATATAAAATGAATATAAAAATATATAATATCCCAAAAATATTAAAATATCTCCTATAAAATGTATTTAAAATTAATAGACTCTAAAACTAATTTTACATTAAAGAACCCACTGATGATATTGTTCAGATTTTTAAAATTAAAATTTTTACTACATTAAATTTGACATTTATTTTTGCTGCTCTCACCCTTTATTCTACTACAGAAGGAGCACGCACGGTTTCGGGGGCCCCTGTGGTCCTCCAAGCAGGATCGTACCATAGTTTTTATCAGAAGCTATTCTAATGATTTTCCTTTTATTTTAACCCTGTCTTTTGCCTTTATACATTTTTTGGTCTTTTACAGCGTAAGTTTAATGGGAAAACACACCGCGAGGTGCGGTGAACTTAAAAACCATTCTGAACGCACAAAAACACTTTTATACATTCAGGGCATTTGACACTAAAAAAATGCCCTTCGAGCACCTATTTCCATACAGTCTCCCCCAAGAGGGCCTTAGACCTTTGGGCCCTTACCCCATTGAAAGCCGTTGAAAACCCGGCTATAACCTTTAAATGGATTTTTAAAGGGGGTTGTCTCATAACGTTGTTCTCTTACCGACCCTGTTTTTTGGTTTCATTTTAAATTCAGGGGGTTTTACTGGCTTCCACTAGGTGCGTAGGAGCCGGTCTGTAGTTTTAAGAAACCCTCGGCACCCTATCGGGAGAGATAAAACAGGTCTGAGCTATAGCAACCGAGGACTGATGAGCCCATACAAAAAGGGGATATCTAGGAAATGGTAGGACACTGTTAATGGAAAATAATTGAAAAAGTGATTGTTTTTGCAAGATCTTTAACATAAAAAGAATCCTTTAGTGAGAAAAACCCCTTTAAGGGAAAATCCGTGCGCAGCCCCCACGCAGGATTTTCCGCGGGATCCCCTTTTTTGCACCGCCCCCGGTCCGAAAAACATGGGAACTTTTATTTTAGGCCAGTTTTTAGGCGGAACAGAGCAGGGGGTGCGAGGGGGGGGGCTTGGATCCAAAAACCCTCGGACAAAAGCTGCCCTCCTTGTCCAAACAAAAACAAATCCCGGGTTGGGATTTCTGCCCGGGTATTTGTCTGGGTTTTAAATAGCCCCCTACTGTTGGGGTCCCTGATTTGCAGTCGCATAGGGGAGGGGCTCTATTTGCGTTGTGCCTATTTGGGGAATTGCTTATCTGGCAATTCCATTCTGGGAAGTTGCTTGGCGCTTCCATTCCACACGTTTTGTATCTGTGCCTCAATTTTTCTGGGGAAGACTATAAATTCTGACATCTTTAAAAAATGAACGGGTTTTTTTCGGGATAGGGGGGCTGGGTTATCAAAACACATTAGTCAAGTTAAAGTGAAGAAATAATTATAAAATAATACGAAGCATGAAATGACAATTCAACCAAACCTCCCAGATGACGCCGGTATAGAATGGAAAAGTTTTTATTTTTTCGCCATCTACTTTCTCATTTTTATGCTTGTCTCGCTTATTATTATATATAGAATTTTTTCCTAAATACAATTATGACTTCTTCATTAGAGATCGATAGTTGTGTCTCCCATTCCTAGTCTTTGGCTTTTTCGTCATGCCCACTTCCCCTTCTTTTCCTGATAATTACCTATTCCCTCTCTTACGTGTTTCTTATGTTCTTAGACTAATTAGATCTGGGTGCATAAAATGGTGATTTGGGGACGATAAGGGGCTATATTAAAAAGTTGGTCCTCATGATAGGGGGAAAAAATGTGGAGAACATAGAGTGTTGGCGTTATTTGACAAAGTTTTAAATCGGCACGGTATTTTCGTTTATGGATTTTTTTGATCTGCGATAATTAAGGTAAAAATCTGACTCATCTATTAATATGGCCTTTTCGGCGCTTCCTGTCTTTTGGGGCCGCAAATCAGTTTCAGAATGAGCAGGGTGGATGTGTTGCGTTTTGATGGGATGTGTATGGTTGCGATTGGCTGGGAAAAACCTGACCTCGTTTTACATAGAACAGCCCTTCCGTTCTGCCTCGTGTGTGTCCGTCTCATAGAGTAGGACTGCGCTCCCTTGTCCCAAAAAAACTCAGCAAAAAGCTTTAGGGGAAATTTTTCTATTTTTTCACAGAGACAGCTTACTTTTACGTGATCCTTGAAGTTAGTTAGATCGAGTTTTAGATTTTAGGTAGTTTGGGGAGAATTTAAAAGGAGCATCTACCGCTGTAAAGTCACGGGGGGGGGGAAGGGGGGGGGGGGGCCGCGGGCGAAACAGACAAGCTCTATAAAAGGGTATGGGTATTGTACGCCAAAACTTTGTTTAACATTGCATTTCTTAATTAGGATAAGATCTTTTTTTGTAACTGCAGGGTTTTTGTTAGGTGCAAAATCCTTTTTTTATCATATACTTTCAGTAGGTGTTCTTTTTTAATTTGCCAGTCCACTTTGTTTTATGAACCCCAGTTAAATTGAAACAGCAATTTTTTAGTCCCCACAGGTTGATAGTGCCAAAAAATACCTTTTATTATCCCGTATACAGTTCAGATACGTGTTTTTTTCACTTTGCTGTGTTGATAGAGCCACCTTGCAGTTAAATTTGGCGCAGGCCAGCTGTGTTGATAGAGCCACCTTGCAGTTAAATTTGAATCCAGCAACTTTGTAGTCACCACAGGGGGTACTGTAGGTGCCAAAAATACCTTTTATATCCGTATACATTTCAGAACAGGTTGTATTTTTTCACTTTTGGTCAGTCAAGCTTTGTTGATAGAGCTACTTTGCAGTTAAATTTGAATACAGCAATTTTGTAGTCACCACAGGTGAATTGGTATGATGAAACAGGGCTTGGTCCGGCACTCGTGCTCCAGATATAATCCAAATATAATCCAAATAGGAAAAACGCACTTTATTGAGGTAGTTAAAAACAAATTAAAAAAACCCCCAAACTTTGCGTTTGAGCCACCATCAGGGCTTTTAAAACGTAACATGTATAGAGCTTGGGGAAAACCCTCTTAAATACCCCCCCCCCCGGAGAAAACCAAAACAAAAAAAAAAAAAAAACAACTGCCCCTAAAAATTTAAACCCTTTTGAAACATATCAAAAAATATCAAACGTTGTTGAACAATATATGCACAGGGAAAAAAAACCCTATCAAAAAAAGAATAAAAAAAATATAATACTCATCAAACAAAAAATTTAATAAAAGAGGCTAGTAAAAAAATCCCAAAGATCCGATCCTAAAATTTGAGTCCCTGCGGATAACTGTGTAGGGTGAGTACCATTTATGCCTCACGATTGGTAAGAAATTTTCCCCCCAAATTCACCCCCCCGTGCGGGTCTATTAACACCTTCAATCTCTGACTCTAAAGAAACCCAAAAACTACATTGGTGTGCCCCCTTTAAAAAATGCCGGGCGGCTCCAGAAAGTTTCTTTACACCCGGGTTTTAAAGCCCATGGAATTTTCCCCCTGATTTAATGTGCAAAGACCCGTATTAAAACCCAAGGGAATTGCAAATTGCAATGTTCACCATATATATAGACAACGTAAGTTTTTTGGTTTTTTTGAAAATTCGGGAAAAACTATTGATAGGAAAATTTTTACCTTAGTGATGGTTTAATTAAATTCCCTTTTAAACCTTATACTTGCACCCACTGCACCTACCGTGCCACTTTTAAAAAAACCGGGAAAAGTCTAGCCATCGGGGGCTTACTTTGTGAAAGGGCAGAACAAAAGGGGGCGGGGGGAAAACCCCACATTACCAATAGTTTGGGTGGTTTGAGGGCAACAAATTTTGCCCCCTTTCCTTAAGTAACTTTTCCTTTAAAATGGATCTACTTTAAGTTCGGCAGATTTTCCGTACAAAAATTTGGCCCCTGTTCATATTGGCAACAAAATTTTAGGGGTTTAAAGGGAAAGGGGAAAATGTTTTGTTTGTTTTGGTACCAAGAATTTTTAGAGCTGTGTAGGAGGGATGCCCTTTTCCCCTATCCTTAACTTTTTTAAACAGCTCAATGTAAAACCCAAGGCCTTAAAACCCCCTTTCTCTTTAAACCCTTATGTGAAAGGCTGGTCTCCCTTCTAGATCCTCCCCCATTTTCAGTTCCTCAAAAGCCCTCCCAAACTCCCCAACGGGCAAAAAAATTATGATTTTCCTAATGACAGCGGGAAGCACAAAACAAACCTTTTTGCCCGAAATGGGTTTTTTCTATGGGGAACAAGAATAAAACCCAAACCCCCAAACCCAAACATCCCCAGTTTTTTTAAATCAAAAAAAGTGATGGTTTTCTCCTGAAGCTATATTTTAAATTTGAGATTCCCTGGTTGAAAATTTATATACCCAAAAATTTTGGGGATTGAATTTGGGTGATCCCTCCCATATCAGTAAGATATAAATCTATGCCCCTGGAGTATAGAAAAATGTCTTCGGCCCAAAAACATTATTCCCGAATAAATGAAACTTCTCCTCCCCCCCTGACACAAATAAATTTGGAAAAATTTATGGGGAAAGCAGGAGCCCCCTTTGGGGAAACCCCCGGGATTTGAAGAAAAATTTTTTTTTAAAACGGGAAAGAAATTATGTTTAAAAAAAAATTCGGTAGCCATAAAAATGAATTGTTTCAGACCATCCTCAATTTTTCGTATATTTGTCAAGAAAAACAGGATAAGGGCCTAACGGCCAAATTTTTGGGGGAAAAGAAGGTTTTACAAAAAAAACTAATCCCCGGAGCCCAAACAAAAAGGGAAGCCTTCCAAAAAACTTTGCCCCAGCATGATAAAACATCCCTGGAACCCTTTTAAAGATGACAAGGTGATCGAAAAACCGGGGTTGGGAGGTGGCGATTAACCAATCACTAAAAATGTTAAAAAATAGACCCTTTATACCGAATAATGGGGGCAAGGGGAGGGGGAAAAAAACTCCTTTATGTGCCTTTTGGGAAAAGACATAATAAGGGGGGCGCACCCAACCGGATTATTTAAAGAGGGGCTTGAATTTTGTGAAATGGGGTTATCCCCCATGCTTGAGACCCTTCCCAGGGACGTTTTTCCCCAAAAGCACACCAAAAGTGGGGGTGGAAGTTTGTTAAACTTAAAAATTCATTAAAAAAAAGGTTTTTTTCCCCGTCAACTCCGAGTAAGGTAAAGGGACGTTTTTCCCAGTCTTTGGGTGGAATTAGAATTTTAGGGATTTGTATCCAGTCAACCCCATTTTCAAAAAAAATCTGACTAAAAAAAAGATTAATAGGCTCTTTTTTGGGGGTTCCCGGGATAACCCGTACTTTGGGTTAAATTAGGGCCCGTCAAAAAAGGGGTAGTCGGGGTATTTTTTTTAAGACAGTAAATTTTTAAATTCCCCTAAAATTAAATAAAAAGCTAAATGTGCAAGTGTATTTGGGAAAATTTTTCTGAGATCCTATAAAGTGTTTAAAAAAGGCAATTGATAGTTTACTGGAGGGGGGCCGTTGAATTAGGGGTAAATTACTTTTAAAACGGGAAAGACGGGTATTTGTTTAAAAAATTTCCAAAAACCACCTATTTTTAAAGTTTTTCCCCAAAGGCACATAAAGGATTTTTTTTCCACCCCCCCTTTCCCGCCCCATTAAACTCGGGTTAGGTTAATTTTTTTGAACATCTCATTGATTGGTTAATCCCCAACCCCCCAAACCCCGGGGTTTTTTCGATCCCCTTTTGTCATCTTAAGGTTTCCCAAAGGGATGTTTTATTTTGTTAAAAAGGGGTTTTTTTGGAAGGTTTCCCTTCATTTTGGGCTCCTGTGTATAGTCTCTTTGTCCCTTCAAATCCCACAATCTTTTGGCCCGTTCAGGCTTTTAACCCTGCAATTTGGGACAAATATACGTTTTGGGGATGGTCTGAAACTTTTCTTTTTTATGGCTCCCCCCGAATTTCTTTTTAAAAATTTAATTATTTTCAGTTTTGAAAAAAAATTTTTCTTAAATTTCCGGGGGAAACCCCCCATGGGCTCCTGCTTCTCCCCATCTTTTCCCCTTTTAAAATTTTGGGGTCATGGGGGGAGGGAAGTCCATTTATTCGGTTAATAAGTTTTTCAGGGGAACTTTTTTTCCTATATTTCCAGGTAATAGATGATATTTACTGATAGGGGCGGGGATCACCCACTTAAAACCCAAAAATTTTCTTGGGTATATAAAAAACCCAACCCCAGGAGAATTCAAATTTACTTTAAGAGTTTTCAGGAGAATCCCAATCATTTTTTTTTTGGTTTTAAAAATTTGCGGGAGTTGTGGTTTGTGGAAAGATTTTTTCTTTTTCCTTTTGAAAAACCCAATTTTTGGTCAAAGGTTTTTGTTGGTTTTTCCGGGCTGCCCACCCGGGCTTATCTTTTAAAAAATTTTGCCCGGGTTGGCGAGTTTGTTAGGGTTTTGGGAAACTGCAAAAGTGGGGGGGTTAAAAAGGGGGCACTGACCAATTTACATTGTTGGAAAAGGGGAATTTATAACCTTTTGGGTTTATACATTAGAGCTTTTTAAAAAATTTAAGGATAGGGAAAAGGGACTTCCCTACTACACAGCCCCAAAAAAATTCTGGTACCATAAAATAAAACAAACATTCCCTTTCCTTCACCACTCAAATTTAGTTGCCAATATAAAACAGGCCCAAAATAAAGTACGGAAATTTTTGGGCCGGGATATTTTAAAAAGTAGAACCCTATTTTAAGGACGAAAATTTAAAGGGAAAGGGGCAAAATTGGGTTGCATTTTAAGCCAAACGAAACTTTTGGAAATGGGGTTTTCCCCTACCCCTCTTTTGGTTTCGGGCCAAATTTAAACAACGTAACCTCGATGGCGGGGACTTCACTGGTTCTTTTAAATGGGGCACGAGTAGGTGCGGGTTTTGGGGCAAGAAATAGGGTTTTAAGATTAAAACCCTTAAACCCCCTCTAGCTACAGGAAAAACTTATCCTATAATAGTTTTTCCCTGAATTTTTCCAAAACCCCAACATTCCTTTGGGTCTTTATGATATGGTGTGAACTTTTGAAATTTTGCAATACTTTTGGTTGAAACAAGGGGATCTTTGCAAAATTAGAATCAGGGAATTTTCCCCTTTAATTTAAAACACCCCCAAGTAAAGAATCTTTCTGGAGCCCCCAGGCTTTTTTAAGGGGGCACCCAATGAAGTTTGGATTTCTTCGGGAGTCAGGAGCCATTATAAAAGGGGGTTTAATAGACCCGAAACGGGGGGGTGATTGGAGGAGATTTCTTCCCCAAATTCGTAAAGGCATACGGGTTCCCTCACCCTCGACACAGGGTTTATCCGCAGGGACCAATTATAGATGGGAATCTTTTGTTTTTTTTATTTGGGTCCCCCCTTCTTTTATTCTTTTTTTATTAGTATTATATTTGTTTTTCTTTTTTTTTTTGTTTTTTTTTCCATGTGCAAAATTATTGTTTAACACACTTTGTATTTTGATATTTTACAAAGGGTTTTAATTTTCGGGTTTGCAGTTGTTTTTTTTTTTTTTTTTTGTTTTTGTGTTCCGGGGGAGGGGTATTTTAAGGGTTTCCTCATAGCTCTATACATTTTACGATTAAGAGCCCTGATGGGGGCTCAAAACCCCTTTAAATTTTTGTGGCATATTTTTTTTTTAATTTTTTTTAACAACCCTCAAAAAAAGTGCGTTTTTCCTTTTTGGATTATATTTGGTTTATATTGGAGCAGGGGGAATTTCCCGGACCAAGCCCTTTTTTCCACCCAACCTATAATCATCGGGCCCGCCCTCCAGCCGGACACCCTTTTTCCGTAGCCCGTTTGGGGAAGGCGGGGGTTTGAACCTAAAGGGCTCGGGGAGACCCTGGTAGCGCTATCCACTTTTTCTTTTTGGGTTTTTAAACAGGTGAATTGTTAGGTGCCAAAAAAAAAACCTTTTTTTAACCCGGGAATACATTTCAGGACAGGTGTTTTTTTCACTTTGGCCAGGCCAGATTTGTTGATAGGGGCCCCCTTGACTTAAATTTGAACCCACCCAATTTTGTTTTTGATTTGGGGATTTAAAGAAAAGCTGTGATTTGCCGCTTTTTAATAAAATTTTCCCAAAAACTTTTCCCATCCCTTTTCAAAAATTTTTTATTTTCTGAACATGGAGCGAAAACCAGGTGGTAAGCGACCCAAAGAGGGGGGTAGGACAGGGGAGGTAAGGTACGAGAGAATTTGCTCCTTCCAGGTTTGGCAAACAACCCCCAAAGGCCAAAGGCGGTTCGCCCAGTTGAAAGGCCTTTCCAGGGCCTGTCATCGGGGGTCGGGGCCCTGTGAACCCTAAGTAACAAACCCATGTCGCCAATCTGCCCTTTTAAAAGTGGTTAATGCAATGAATCCACCCAGTCTTCCCTCCCTAACCCCGCTTTTCCACGGCCACAAATGTCGTCCATCCCATCATCGGGCATCTGTCCAACATAAAGCGAAAAAATTTGTCAATCGTTTTACCCACCCTGTGGATAATCCAAATTTTTGAAGACCCTTTGATGACAAAATGCGGTTGGGGTCAAAAGGATGTTAAAAGATCAAGAGGCCAAAGAGGAAATGATTTTCTTGTCTGGCGCCCAGTTACTGTTTGCCTCAAAAAGGTAAGGGGCCCCGGGGTGCAGAAGCCCGCTGAAAAGGGTTTTCCCCCCGCCACCCCAACGGCCCAGCGCAAACCCCGCTCCTCCTTATCGCCTTTAAAAAAGGGTCCGGGGACCTCTCGGGCCGGGGCCTTCTTTGGGAGAAGGCCTCTAAAACCCACCCAGGATGTCAATGCCCCCTTTTGGGCCTTTTAAAGCAAAAAGTTTGGGGCAAAAACCTTGGGTTTTTAAATACCACCAACATGTCTAGTAAACAGGGCACAATTTGCATTTTTTAAATTTGGAAAGGCAACATTTGGGGCCAAAAAAAGGGCTTAATCACCCGGGGCCCCCAAACCCCCGTAAACCCCCTGCCCGCCCCCTCCTCCCCCAAACCAAACCACCACCAACTTTCCCTCAGCTGCCAATGTCCTCAGACATGATCGGGGTTTCGGGCCTCCGCTTCACCCCCCACCTTTCCCCCGGTTTCCCCCACACCCCCGGGAGCCCCATCCTCCCCCCTTTTTCCTTCCCCCAATTTTTAAACGACCTGCACCCCGGGACAGCGACCAGTCTAGCAGCCACCCTTTCTGTTTTTCCGGGTTTTGGGACAGAAAAAACATTTTAAACCCAAACCATCCCAAACCCAAAAACCCTTTAAAATTGTGGGCATCCCAAGGCTTTTGGCCTTGGAAATGGGGCCCTTTTCCGTTGGTGAAACACGAGGGGTTTTTCCGGGCCACTCATGGCCCTTGCCTCCCCCCAAAAACCAGATCCCCCGAGCAGGCATTTCTTTGCCAGAAAAAACCGTCTCTGCCCTGGCCAAAACCCGTGTCCCCCTAAAATTTTTAAGCGCGTTTTTCTGCATCTGTGCCGGGAAAAACCATCTCCACCGACACAAAATTTTGTAAGCGGGGGCAAGGGCCCCTATATCTCTGTGGGAAAACTACGGGTGAGCTGGGTGGATGTTCTGGGGGGGACGGTGGCTCTCCCGGGGTCGGCGCAACGCTTTATAAAACCGCCCCGGGATGGTGCAGGGGTTTTTTCCCCCAAAGGGCCTCTGGTGGCAACACGTCCCAAAGAAAACCCCGGCCTTTTTGAAATTAATCGTCCCTTGGGGGGGAACCCTCCACACACCCGGTCAGGGGGCGTGGACCCCCTCTAAAAAAAAGAGACCAACGCCTGGCCCGGGTGCAAGAACCTTTTGGGGCCCCGGCAAAGGGGGTGTGAGATTTAAAAGGGCGAAATCTGCTGGCCCCCCCTTAAGGGTCGGTTGCTGGGACATCCCCTTTCCTTTACATGTCTTTAACCTTGGGCGTTTCCCAAAAATTTTTTTTAAAAAGCTAAAAGGGGCTGGACTTTCCTGCTGAGGAAGGCTCGAAAATCTAAAGTTCGCCTTCCCCCCCACCCCTGCTTTGGGGCGTCCCCCCCCCCTTGCCTTTAAACGTCCGTCGGCCTCCCCCCTCAAAACCCTTCTCATTGTTGAAGTGGCAACACGTTGGGAAATTCCCCCCTTCCCCCATGGTCCCCGCGATTGTTGGCAGCAGGCAATTTCCATTACGCAGTACGAAAGTGACACATTTGGCCCGACAAGCAAACAGTTTCGGCCTCGGGGTTTTTGAGCCACCGAGGTGGGGGGAGGTGGAAAGAGTCTGCACCAAACCCCTTTCCAGTTTTTAAAAAAGCCACCCCAAAAGGTCGTGCGGACAATTTTCCCTTTTTCAGCTTTAGCTTTCTGGGGATCTTAGTTCTGGAACGATCGTTTGGGCACTCTGAAAAAACAGGGCCCCCCCCCAGCGACGGAGGGGGGAGACCCGGGCCACAGAGCGGACACGGAGCCTTTCTCCCGTCAAAACCACAAGGCCCGACAGTTTCCCCAATTTCCCACGGTCTTCTTAGGCAGTGGTTCGGGGGGGCCCCCGGGGTAGTGCAAGGGGGGCGCCCTTTAGCTTTCAGGGGTGCATAAACTCCCGGCAAGTCAGGGGGTTGGGTTTAAGCTGGGCCCGGAAAACAGCGGGGAGGGAAAAGGGGGTTTTTCCTAGACAAACCCACGTTAATTTATGTCCCTGCCCTTTGGGAAAAAGGGGTTTGGCGCGAATTTGAGGGGGAGGAGAAGTTTAGGGGATTTAGGTTTTTCTATGCCCCCCCGAAACCCCGAGGCTTGGGGAAAAACAAGGCTCCATCTCTTACTTGATTGCTTGGTTTCTCCTTTTCCTCCAAAAATGATCCTCGCTTAAGGCCATCAAAAAGAACCAAAATTTACCGGGGGGGCCACCCCCCTGGATCCCCGGTACAAAACAAAAAATCAGGGACTTTTCCTTTCCCCCACCCAAAAGAGATTTAAATTTTCAGGGGGAAAAGGGAGACCTTGCGATTTTATCAACTGGGGACCCTCTGTTTTCGTCCCCGCTTTCCCTTCCTCAAATGGGCACGGTGGAACAACCAATTCCCAAAACGAAGTGACAGCGTTTGAGGGGCCAAGTAGCCCCCTAGTGGCAAACAGGGGGGAGCAGCAGCCCCGGGGAAAGGTGGAGAAGGGCCCTTAATTTTGGGGACCCTGGGGAATTTTTTATTTACCCCCCCTCACCAACGCATGCAATTTCGAGGGGACAAAAACCAACCCCACAGAGCCCGCTTTTTAAACTTTTGGGGCCAAAACATCGTGTTTTCAACACCGATGTTTTTTGGATGTGGGTTTTCCCGGGCCCAATAACTTTGGGTATCCAAAATGGAAAGAATGGCCCCAGCTCGCTGCCACGCCATAAAAGGGGTTGTTTCTGCCCCCCGCCCGCAAATATTTAGCGGACCTTCTAACCGTGGAGGATTCCCTTACAGACAAAGCCAAACCGGGGTTTCCTGTTTAAAGTGGATCGTTTTTTACTTTCAACAAGATGAAATCAGGGCCCTGGGTCTCTGATGATGTTGGGGGGCCCCAATTGCCGGGGGTCACCGAATTTTTGCCGGGGGCCACTTTACATTCCTCTTCAAAAAGAAATGGTCCTCTTGAAAAAAATTTTTTTTTTAAAATGATCATTTCTTACGGGAAAATTTTTTTCCCCTTTTTCCCCCAAAAGTTCATTTTTTTGGTTTTGCCCGTGAGGGGACCCGGGGGAAAAAAAAAGCAAGGGGTTTTATGACAAACCCCTTTTTCCCCAAATTTCTCACTTTATCTTTAGAAAGTTTTCGCATTACAATTGGTTTTTTTGGGGCCCTTTGCGTGAGATTAAAAGCTATTAAATTTAAGGTTTTCCCTTTTTAACAGAAAAATTTTGGGGTTAAAATGGCATTTTTCCCTTTACAAATTTTTAATAGTGGCTTGGGAAATCATATTTATAATTTTTTGGGGTCCTTGGGTTTTTGTGGAAAATACAGCAATTAAAAAATGGTTTCCCTTTTGGAAAAAGAAATTTGGTTTTAAGTGGCAAATTTTTCCCTCACAATTTTTAAAAGTGGCAGGGGAAAATCTTTTTATTTTTAAATTTTTTTGGGGCATTTCCCTTTCCCTTTGGGAAAACAGCAATACTACAGGCCCCATTCTAAAAAATTTTTTTTTTCCCAACAAGACATTTGTTCCTAAAAATTGTCCCCAAAAATGGCTCAAGGGGCATGCTTTTAAATTTTTTTTGGGGGATTTTGCTGTTTAATTTTCAGCTATACTTTCCGGGCCCCTTTTTTAAAAAAAAAATTTTTTCCCAACAAAAATTTGTTCTTACAATTTTCACAATGCCTCAAGGGTCAGTTTTTTAAATTTTTTGGGGCAAATTTTCTGTGTTTTTCGCTTTATAAGTTCCTAATTTTAAAAAAATGTTTTTTTTCTAACAGACATTTGTTTTTACCCCAATTTTTCCCCCAAAATGGCTCAAGGGGGCATGCTTTTAATTTTTGGGGGGATTTTAGTGTCATGCACCCCATACTTCAGGGCCCCATTATAAAAAAAAAAAAGTTTCTAACCCGACATTTGTTTTTTCCCAATTGTCCAATTGGGCCCCAAAAGGGGCATTTTTTTAAATTTTTGGGGCATTTTTCCTGTGACCTGCAGTATATACAGGTCCTGTTAAAAAAAAAATGTTGTTTCTAACAAAACCTTTGTTCTTCACAAAAAGTCAAGGTGGCTCAAGGGTGAAGGTTTCTGTCAGAAACAGGAATAGGTTTTGGGCAATGTTTTAAAGGACACATATTTTCAAAATGAAAATTTTTTTTGCAAGACTTTAACATAACCATCAATCCCCGTATTGAGACAAACCCCTTTAATACAAAAAAAAGAAAAACAAAGACAAAGGGGGGATTCCATCCTATTTTAAAAATGGGGTTTTTTTAAATTAAAACTACTAAAAAAAATTGGGGAATTTTTTACAAAATAGCTGTTAAAAAAAAAATTTCCCCTGAATTGTTCAAGGGGGGTACAGGGGAAAAATTTACCCGATGTAGGTTAAATTTAGAGGGGCATGGAGTTTTGGACCCGGGCAGAGAAAAAAAGTTTCGGACCAATTTTCCTCCAGCAAAGTTGAGTAAAATGGAAAAAAAAATGCCAAAAGAAAAAGGGGACCTGTGTGTTTAAAAGGGGGCGGTTTAAACCCCCAGTATTTCCCCAAATTTAAAAAAAACTCAAATGGGGCCCCTCATAGAGGGGGAAGGTACCCCGGGCTTCTTGAAAAATTTTAATGGGGGGGAAGGGGTGGAGGTCTTAAACCCCACACTTCCGTTTTGCACTCTGCTTCAGCATGAATGTTTTTTGTTGCTTTTAATTTAAAAAAAGGCATTTTTACCCTGGGTTTTAGATGACGGACGCCAGCCCGGGCTTCCCCCCCTACCCCGTAAAAACCGGCCCCCGGCCCCTGAAAACCCGCATGTTTATAATACAGACCTAGCCGGTCTCTCACCGCACCCCCTTAAAATCTGCCAGCTGGCCTCCGTGTTTAAAAAAAATTGGGTGCGGCAAACACTGGCTCCACCCCTTAGGGGCCCAAACAGGAGAGGGTTCCCAAAATTTTTCTAAAATCATATTTTTAAAAAGGTGTTTCTGTAGGTTAAATAGTGGGCAAAAAAGGGGGCCAGGGCTGGAAAAAATTTGCCCCCAAAATTTTAGGCTTAAAAAAAATTTTTGGGGTGGGGGTCACCATGGGGTTTGATCATTTGTCTCCAGGGGGGTTTTGTCCCTTTTTAAACAAAAGAAGAAGGATTTTTTGGGGGAAAAAAAAAAAACCCTTGAAATTTTATTGGGTGAATCAGTCTCAGAAGCCAGGAGGGCAAAGGGCCCTTTTCAACTAAATTGTTTTGGGGGGGGGAAAATTTGGACTTTTTTATTACTTATGGGTTGGGGCGGACGAATTAACACTTTTACCCCATGTAAAAAAACCTTTAAAAACGGGAGGGGGGGGTGTATTGGGATGTTATCCCCACTTGAAAAAAAAGCAAAATGGGAATTTAAATTTAAAAATAAAAAAAAAATTTCCCTAAAAAAATTTCGTAAACAAAATGTCAGTTACCAAAAAATATCTAAAGAAGTCCTGACAAATACATAGGGCACTTTGTGATTGGGGACAAACAGTTTGGGGCTCATCTGGGGCCCCAGAACAGGTATACAAGTCCAGGAAGCTAAAAGGGGTTTTAAAGACTCCTTTTTCCGGCATTTTTAATCTGGGGGTCATCAGGTTTGGGGCTCATGCCCCCTTTTTTAAAAGGACAGGGTATTCAATGTCCCTTCAATAAAATGAGGTTCAAATCATATGCTTGCGGCATTTTTTAATTTGTGGTGAGCGGTTAAGGGGTCGGCGGGGTACAAAAAGGGATGGAATGTTTTGATTTTTTTTCTGGGGCTTTTAAACCTAAGTGTTTTGCCTAAATGTAGCACGACCCTTTTTGACTTTTGTGGATGTTAATTTCCCACTTTCCACCCTTTTTGGGGTGTAAGAAGAAGGTGTTGTTCCTCTCCCATAATTTAAAAGGGTATGGGGGCGTAACTATATCGCTTGGGAAAAATCGTCTTGTACCAATCGACTATCGACCCGTACGATAGTAACGAATGCTCATCACTAAACATGAGTCCATGCTGGGACATTTGTTCTGCAATTATTTGGCGCATTACAATTAAGTTGAAAAAGAAGTTTTGCTAATGACACCAATTTAAAGTGAACCTGTCATGTGGTTAATACTACCCTACAAGAGAAAAGGGTATGATAGAGGAGAGGAGCTGAGCTCTGTGATATATAGGGTTATTATAGTGGAGAGGAGCTGCTCTGTGATATATGGTTATATGATGAGGGGAGGACGAGCTCTGGATATTAGGGGTTATATATAAGGGGAGAAGCGGCTCTGTGATATATGGGTTTTTTAAAATAGAGGGAAGGGTGACTCTGTGATATATGGGTTTATGAAGGGAGAGGGGCTGGCTTGTATATAAGGGTTATATATAGAGGGGAAAGCTGACTCTGTGATATATAGGGGTTTTATGATGAGGAGAAAACGACCTGTGATATAAAGGGGTTTTTTGATAGAGTAGAGAAGCGAGCTCTGTGATATATAGGGTTATAGGATAGAGGGAGAGAAGCTGAGCTCTGTGAAAAAAGGGTTAATGATAGAGGAAGAAGCTGAGCCTGTGATATATAGGGTTATATGATAGAGAAGAGAAGCTGAGCTCTGTGATATATAGGGTTATATGATAGAGAAGAGAAGCTGAGTTCTGTGAAAATATGGGGTTATATGAATAGAGAAGAGAAGTTTGAGTTCTGTGATATATAGGGATAAATGATAGAGTAGAAAAGCTGAGCTCTGTAAATTTTAGGAAATATGATAGAAGAGAGAACTGAGCTCTGTGAAATAAGGATTGAAATGATAGAGGAGAGAAGTAGCTCTGTCATATATAGGGTTAATGATAGAGAAGAAAGCTGAGCTCTGTGATAAATATGGGGTTTTATATGATAGAGAAGAGAAGCTGAGTTCTGTAAATATAAGGGTTATATAAATAAGAAGAGAAGCTGAGTTCTGTGATAATAGGGAAATATGAGAGAGGAGTGAAGCTGAGCTCTGTGATTTATAGGGTTATATGATAGAAGAGAGAAGCTGAGCTCTGTGATATATAGGGTTATATGATAGAGGAGAGAAGCTGAGCTCTGTCATATTTAGGGTTATATGATAGAGGAGTGAAGCGGAGCTCTGTGATATTATAGGGTTATATGATAAGGAAGGAGCTGAGCTCGGGTGATATATGGGGTTTTATATGATAGAGGAAAGGAGCTGAGCTCTGTGATATATAGGGTTATATGATAAAGGAAAGGAGTTTGAGCTCTTGATATATAGGGTTATAAAATAGAGGAAAGGAGCTGAGCTCTGTGATATATCGGGTTATATGATAGAGGAGAGAAGCTGAGCTCTGTGATATATAGGGTTATATGACAGAGGGAGAGAAGCTGAGCTCTGTGATATATAGGGTTATATGATAGAGGAGAGTAGCTGAGCTTTGTGATATATAGGGTTATATGATAGAGGAAAGGAGCTGAGCTCTGTGATATATAGGGTTATATGATAGAACATCTAATAGAATATATGTTATATCAAACATACATACAATAAAAATGTCTAAACCTTGCACCCATTTACAGATTCCACATACAACCTAAAAGTAGGAGGCTCACGAGATTGATCATCTCCTCAGCGTTGATGTAGGGGAGCAAAGTGCTGGGATTATTTCAAAGCACTGTGGACATTCAAAAACTCTGAAGCCCGGGATCTTAAAAGGGTTTAAAGGACTCATGCTCTGGAGAAGCTGGATCACCTCCCATCACGTTCATACAACACTCTAAACTGAAAGGTTTTATCTATTGAGCATATCCTTGCTTTTATTATATAGTCAAAATCTCTGGTAATTAATCCCTGTGCTTCTCATTCCCCAGTAGACCAACACATTGCTCAAACATCATGAATAGAACTAGGAATATGGTTTCAGCCAACTTTATTATAAAAAAAATTATTGAAAACCCCAGTACAAATATGGGGTGGCACCTGTGAAAAGTTTTTTGCACCCTTGTTTTTAGTTTGGGGGGGTTTTCCCAAAGAAGGGGGTTTTCACCTAACACTGATACTCCCTCTTGAGGGCCTAAAAAAGGGGCTTGTTTTTCTGGTTTAAAAAAAACAAGAACCTCCTCCGTGATGCATACTCCACCTCCCTCACCCCTGATATTCATTCCTTTTTACTTGAGCAAACATGTTTTTTGGGCTAACCACAGGGGAAAAATGTATTTGCACAATTTCCCCCTCTTATCTGCTCAGGAGGAAGATAAGCCTGAGCAATTTTTTCACGAACTGCTGCAGGGGAGGAGAGCAGGGTGAGCAGGGGGTGTCTTCATGTTACTCAGTAATTTTCATTTCAAAACCCGCGGGATTCTCTATAAAAAAAAAACACCCCGGGTCTTTTTTTCCCTAGTCCTTTAAAGCTGTCATGTTCCCCGCCATCAGATAAGAAATGCAGACTCGCAAGCGCGGCCCAAACACTCCTTTTCTGTCTAATGAAAAGTCAGAAAATTTAAGGGGATCTTAGCATGCTGTAGCTCTGAGGTTCACTTTTTTTAATGAATATATTTTGAAAAGTATTAAATACCCATTTTGGAAAGGGTTCCCAGTCAACATTAAACGTGGGAAAAGCCCAATTTTGCACCAGGGTCCTGGTAGTTCAAGTTTACACATAAATTACTGCATTAGGGTATGTTCACATGCCGTATTTGCAGGGCGTAGTTTGGTGTGTAATTACGCTGCAATGCACCCGAAATATGCCCCACAAATACAGTTCATAGCATTTATTGAGTGCTATGATCACCTGCCATTTACCCCAGCATGCGTTTCAGTGAAAGTGGATGGGAGACATGACGGAGCACTGTTGGAAATACTCTCAACAGCAGGCATACAGCTGTGGCTATAAACCGTGTGAACCTGGCCTCATTTTTTTTTTTACATTTTTTTACAGTGTGAACATAAAAAAAAAATTCTGCATTTGATTTTTCCATATTTTTTTACACCATTTGCATTTCACACTAAATAACCTGTTAGATAAATTTCACAGGTTATTACGGTCATGTGGATACTTAAAGGGGTTTGCCACGATTTCATTTTTATACCTCCTTACCACTCTCAGCTCTCTGTGTCAGAAGGGGGGGGGGGGGTGGGGGG